>PVJC01013308.1:0-38221 GCA_004026665.1 Murina feae
AAGCACAGTGTGTCAGGTGCCCTCCCCTGGGGCCCAGCCCCCAAGTACTCACCCAGGGTCTCCAGGGGCTGCCGAGTGGGGCCAGTAGGAGGTGCTGGCTCATAAATGTTGATGCCTGAAATGGGCAGGTGATACACAGAGCCTCAGGCCTGCTGGAGCTGCCCCTGTCCACCCTGTACTCGACCCCTGCCCCCAGGGCTCCTCTGGAAGGGTAGGAAGCTATGCCACTCAGCAGGCCACACCAGCCTGGCAGGGGTGAATGAGCCAGGGCCCAGGGAGAGCCCTGAGAATGTCCTGGGGGAGAGGGACCAGGTGCATTCTGGTGAGGCAGAGACAGTGGGGCAGGGAGGCACATAGAATATAGGTAGAGGGAGGAGAGAGAGGTGGGGGTGGGGAGCAGGAGGAAGGGAGTGAGCTGGGGTGACAAGAGACCCTAGGAGAGCTAGAGACACATGGCACAGAAGGAGACAGAGGCAGGGATATAAGGCAGGACAGCGAGCCTTAAGCAGACAGACAGAGGTAGAAATAACAGAGACAAAGGGACAGAAACGGGGATAGAGGGACAAGGGAACTGATGGAAAGAAGAGACAGACGGTCTGGGTAAGCAACGTTGGGGAAGTAGCTAGAGCTGGCGGCGCGGGCACCTTCGGGGTTGGGCGATCGCAGCAGGTTGCGGTAGAGCGGCCGCCGCAGGAAGAGCAGCTTCCAGGTGAGGCCCGGCGGCAGCTCCAGGCTCCCGCCCGGCGGTCCCCACTCCTGCAGCAGCAACTGCCGCGCGTGGGCCTCCGACGGCTGCTCTGCGGGGGACACACCGGGGCTCTCGGGAGTAGCGGGCGACGGCGGCGACTGCAGTGGAGGTGGCGATGGTGGCGAGGGCGGCTCCCGGGGGCTCTGGGGGCTCGCGGGCTCCTGGGTATCCATCCTGGAGCCGAGCTCGCGTCCCTCCCGCACCTCCTCCATCCCGGCGACTGTCCAGGCTCCTCCGCAGGGCTCGGGGTAACTGGGTCAGGAGGGGCGGGGCTCTCTGGCTGAAATTTAAGAGAGGGGTGTGTAGTGGGGAGGATCTGGGTCCCCAGGCACTCCTCCCTTGGTCGGAGGAGTTCAGCCCCCAAGTCCCCTTGTCTCAGTCCAGGAGGCCGGGTCCTAGCCCCTCCTCAGTTTCCCAAGCCTCCTGCTCCAGTTCCCCAGAGCGCTGGCCCTGGGATGGGGTGTGACAAGGCAGCTAATGCTCTCTCAGGAGGCCCATCCACCTCATTAAGGTGCAGCATGGCCCTGGCTGGTTTGGCTCAGTGGACAGAGCGTTGGCTTGCGGACTGAAGGGTCCCCAGAGTTCGATTCTGGTCAAGGACACATGCCTGGGTTGCAGGCTCAATCTCCAGTAGGGAGCGTGCAGGAGGCATCCAATCAATTATTCTTTCTCATCATTGACGTTTCTCTCTCTCTCCCTCTTCATTCCTCTCTGACATCAATAAAAACATATTTTTCTTAAAAAGATCCAACTTGGCTGGAGGTTAATTAATGAAGACCTCCTCTTTCAGCCTCCCCTCTCAGCAGAGGGGGTGCCAGCAGAGGGGGCGGTCCTGCTCTGTCCCCACCTGGGAAACGCCCTAGGGACCCTGACATTTCCTGTTCTGGAAACCAAGGTGTGGGGTGCAGGGCAGAAAGAGACCTATAGCCAGAGATGGGGAGTCACCCACATGGGGGTCCCTGGTGAGATACTGAGATAGCAGCAGAGAGGGAAGCAGCAACACTATCTGGGTTTCTGGGGTGCCTGCACCCCTTCCTGGGGCTGGGGCAGGCGACACAGACTGCCAAAGCCTCCTCCCTCAGAGGAGGAGTTTGGAGTGAGGGATAGGATGATGGCGGGGCAGGAGGTGGGGGTGTGGAGGAAGTGGGATGGTGGAGAAACCTGTAGGGCCAGATGCCCACAGCCACATCCTGCCCACGCCACATCCCACACCAGGTAAGCACAGGCGCAGAGTTCCACACAGATTCCCAGTACCAGCCAGTGCTTTCTGCCTGCTGGGTGCCCATCTAAGTGCGCACGTTCATGTCATCCTCTAAGAGTCTTAGAGTCTAAGATCTTCGGAGGGAGGTGCTGCTATTATAGGGAAAGGTAACAGCAAACGTGTTGTGGAGCTGTATGCGCCCACATGCTCCAGTCCCATCTCACATGCACACCAACCCTATGTGGTGCTGTTGCTACCCCTGTTTCACAGATGAGGAAACAGAGGCCCCTCTCACAGGTCTGGGAGCTTCCTGCCCCAGACTGGAGGGGAAACATGCTGCAGACACTGGGAGCTGAGTTCACACCCAGTGATGACACTCATGCAACTGAAGGCTGACTGTGCCAGGGATTGTTCTAAGCTCTTCAGGTGGGGTGATTAATTCAATCTCCGAATCCTCCCTAGGAAATAGATACTAAACTCATTTTGCAGATGAGGAAACTGAGACACAGTAAGGTCTAGTAACTCACCCAAGGTTGCACAGCTGGTATGTGGCGTGTTGGATACACAGAACTTCAGATAAGATACACAGGGACACAGATTCAAATCACACCCAAGGAGAAACACTGGTCCACACAGAAGCAGACAGGAGATAATAATGGTCATATTTATTGTCTGTCTTTAACTCACTGAACTTCTCAACAACCCCAGGAAGCAGAAACTGATAATAGTACCTCCATTCACAGATCAGAGGCAGAGAAGTGAAACAACTTGTCCTGGGAAGGTTAGGAATTAGCCAATTTAGGGTCCTGGAAGGCAAAAGGACCCATGGGAGGGGACAAACCAACTAATACATACTGGCACCTAGCCCCACTGCACATGGAAGTTCCCAGGAGATTTCCAGACAAGCACTCAAAGAGCCCAGGGCAACCCAACAACCAGAGACGCTCCCCAGGCATCACAAACCCACACCGTATCTGGTGGCTTGTCCACCTGTCCTCATTGGAGGAGGAAGAGGATGAGGAGAAGAAAGAAAAGTGTGGCCAGTAGAGTCAGAGCTGTCTCCAGGTTAGAATCCAGGACAGGGTAGGGAGTAGCCGGGAGCCAGACACCCAAAAATAAGGGCAAGGGAGAGTCTGCAAAGTGGAAATAGATACCCCCTCCTCTCCCTGCCCCCTGCCTGCCATGGTTTCCACATCATCCCTTCCCTGAGAGTGGACACACACACACACACACACACACACACACACACGGTGGCAGCCAGAGAGTTCTACGACAGTCCAAAGCCAATCACTCACTCCCCACTTACACGTGCCATAGCTCCCCAGTGTCCTCAGCAAGTCCCAGGTTTCTGGCAGGCATCTGAGGCTCCAGATCCCTGGGCCCCGCCTCTGTGATCTGTTCCTTCTCATCTCAGGGATTTTGCTTTTGAAGTTCTTCCCACTTGGAATGCCCCGCCTTCTCCCCCCATCCCCTCACTTAGAGGTTCCCAAACATTAAGGCATCTCAGATTCACACAGGGAGCTTGTTTAAAATGTGTATTTTCAAGCCCTCCTCCCAGGAGTTCCTCTGCCCCCAGAATCTAAAAGTTAAGAAGCAAGAAGCAAGATGGCGGCATAAGTAAACACCTATACTTGCTGCCTCTCACAAACACATCAAAATTACAACTAAAAGGCAGAACAACTACCACCCAGAACCACAGGAAAGCTGGCAGAGTGGAAGTTCCACAACTAGAGAGGTAAAGAAAGTGCATTGAGACTGGTAAGAGGTGCGGAGGCATGGAAAGTGCTGGCACCTGGATGTACTGCTCTTTTAATTAGGAGGGAGATACAAGCTCCCACTTGTTCTGAACTCCAGTTCCAGGCCAGACTCTGGGGGACCCAGACACATATGGGGAGAAACTGGACTATCTGGCATCAGGACAGGAACGTGAGGGTGGCTTTCTCTCAGAGATACTTGCAGAGATCATTGTTCCTGCATGAGGGCACGGGTTGTGGAGACCTGGGGACCTCTCGGGTGCAAGGCTGACTGGCAGCCATTGTGTTTGCTCCACCCTGGTGATTCCCAGAGACCCTGCCTCACCCAATTTAGGACCCCACCCAAGCTGTGTGCATCAGCTTTTGCATATGAATGTCCTGTTCTCTCTCCTCCTAAAAACTGTCAAACTGCAGCTGGGTCAGAGAGCCCCAGAGCTTCCAAAAGAAGGCCCAAGGCCAGCAGCAGCAGCCTGCCTTGCTTCACAGTTGGGCCTCGTCTGGTCACTTCTAAACCTCATACAAAGAGGAGGAATCTGCAGATGTCTCTGTAGCTCCTGCTGGGCAGCCCCAGACAGTGGCTGACTTTGCCCCACCTTGGAGATCCAAGAGCCAGTGTACCCAGTGGTCAGAGTGAGACCATACCGGATTACAACTCTTCACATCCATAAGAAACACACTCAAGGGGCAGACTCAGTGAGCACCAAAGCTCCACTGAAGCAAGTCCTGCCCCATAAGGGTGCTCCTGCGCAACAGATCTTCCAGCGTAGACACAGCTTGTCATCATAGCCAATTGGCCTGTAGGTCAATTCCTCCCAATGATACCAACAGCAATCAAGAGTTATCTACAACAAGACTGTGCAAACAGTCCACAAAGGGGTGCACCAAGAGTGTCCACCTCAGGTGACTGGGGAGAGGACACCACACAAGGCCACTCTATCAACTCAAGGAGACTTAGTAGCTATCCAATACATAGAAACAAACACAGGGAAGCAGCCAAAATGTTGAGACAAAGAAACAAGTCACAAATGAAAGAAATGGATGAAAGCAAAATACTGGATATAGAGTTCAAAACCACAGATATAAGGTTACTCAAGAATCTTCTAGAAACTTCCAAGAAATTTAGTGAGACCCTCAAGGATAGGAAAAAGGACAAATAAGAAATTAAGCATACACTGACTGAAACAAAGAATAATATACAGAGATCCAACAGCAGACTAAGGATTCCAAGAATCAAGGCAAAGATTTGAAATACAAAGAAGCAAAAACTTCCAACCAGAAAAGCAAAAAGCGAAAAAGAATCCAAAAATATTAAGATAATGAAAGGAGCCTCTGGGACAACTTCAAGTGTACCAACATCCGAATTATGGATGAAGAAGAGAGAGAGCAAGATACTGAAAACTTATTTGAAGAAATAATGACAGAAAACTTTGTCTACCTAGTGCAAGAAATAGACTTACAAGTCCAGGAAGTGCAGAGAACCACAAACAAGATGAATCCAAAGAGGACTACATTAAGACATAATTAAAATGCCAAGGGCAAAAGACAAAGAGAATTTTAAAAGCAGCAAGAGAAAAACAGTTATTTATCTACAAAGGCGTATCCATATGACTGTCAGCTGATTTCTCAACAGAAACCATGCAGGCCAGAAGGGAGTGGCAAGAAATATTCAAAATGACAAATAGCAAGAATCTACAACCAAAATTACTCTATCCAGCAAAGCTATCATTTAGAATCAAAGGTCAGATAAAGAGCTTCACAGACAAGAAAAAGCTAAAGGAGTTCATCACCACCAAACAGTATTATATGAAATGCTGAAGGGTATTCTCTAAGAAGAGGAAGAAGAAGAAAAAGATAAAGATAAAAAACTATTAACAACAAAGTGACAACAAATACATATCTATCAACAAGTGAACCTAAAAATCAAAGGAATAGAAAACCTGATGAACAGAACAGATTGATGATGAAATAGAATCAGGGGCATGGAAGGGGAGCAGAATGACAATTCTCAGGGGGAAGGGATTGTGGGGGGTGCAGTAAAAGATTGGACAAAGGTCTTACACCTATGGATGAGGTCAGTGGGAAGGGGGAGGGGTTGAAGGCTTGGAGTGGGGTGGGAACCAGGTGGAGGGGAGCTATGAGGGTAAGAATGAGGGACATCTGTAATAATCTGCATAAAGATTAAATAAATAAATAATAAAAAATAAATAAAAGTTAAAAAGCTCACATCCCACATTCCTACTATGAGAAACATTTTTTACCTAATTCTGAGGGATCTGGGAGCACAACCAGAGCCCTGCAAAGCCCAGTGGCTTTCAGCATTACATCTCAAAGGTCTCCTTTCCAAACAGGCCTGTTGACCAAATGGCACCCTTCCTTAAAAGCCACCCTTCATGTGTCAGGAAACATTAAAAAACATGAGTGATGGTGCGACCACTTGGGAAACAATTTTACAATTTCTTTTAAAACTGATTATCCTCCCACCCTATAACCAGGCAATCCCCTCCCAGGATTTAACCCCAAATGAAAGGCCATGTCCCCACAAAGACCTGCACCCAACACTTTCTAAAAATACAATTGACCTTTGAACAACATGGGTTTGAATTCTGTGGGTCCACTTATAGGCAGGTTTTTTCAATCAATACTGGAAATGTATTTTCTCTTCCTTATAATTTTCTTAATAACATTGTCTCTTCTCTAGCTTATTTTATTATAAGAATATAGTACACTAGAGACATGGTGCACAAATTTATGCACGGGGTGGGGTCCCTTGGGCTGGCCAGCAATTGGGACCGATTGGGGGTCATCTCGCACAGTCTTGATGGGGACTTATGGGGGCTGGCAGGCCAAAGACGGACTAAGGGAGGGCTCCAGGATGTATCTGGCCCTCTCGCCCAGTCCCTATTAGCCAGAACCCAGTAGCAAGCTAACCTACTGGTTGGAGTGTCTGCCCCTTGGTGGTCAATGCATGTCAAAGCAACTGGTCGTGCAGTCAACTGAACGGTTGACCAATTGGTTGGACACTTAGCATATTACACTTTTATTACATAGGGTAACACATATTACATACAAAATATGTGTTAATTGACTACTATGTTATCAGTAAGACCATAGGTTATCTGGTCAACAGTAGGTTATAAGCAGTTCAGTTTTGGGGAAGTCAAAGATTTTATGTAGAGCCCTAGCTCAGTGGTTAGAGTGTTGGCCCAAGGACTGAAGGGTGGCAAGTTTGATTCTGGTCAAGGGCACCTACCTTGGTTGCAGGCTCGATCCCCCGCTCCTGTTGGGGCACGTGCAGGAGGCAACCAATCAATGTGTCTCTCTCACATCAATGACTTTCTCTCCCTCCCCCTCCCTTCCATTGTCTCTAAAAATCAATGAAAAAAAAAAAATCCTAGGGTGAGAATTAACCAAAAGAAAAACTGTACACCCCTCACCATCACGCTGTTCAAGAGTCAACTATAACTTCAAATCAGAACAATATGTGTCCATCAACAGGTGAATGGATAATGTAGGCCACCTCCATCCATGGACGACTCTAAGTGAGAAAAAAGCTTGCAACCACATGGGCGAAACTAAAATCATCACGAAGAGTGACAAAGGCCAGGCAAAAAAAAAGAGCATGGTTGATGTGATTCCATTTATATCAAATTCTGGAAAAGACAACAGTAATCCTATCTGATAAAGATGGAATATACAAATTGACCATCACAAAGATGGTGGTGCTCGTAGCCACAAGATGGCAGTGCCCAGTCCCCTCAGCCCCACCAGAGTCTCCCAGCCCTTTCAGCCCTGCTGAGGGTGGCAAGTGGGTCCAGCTGCTCCTTGTTCCTGCTGCCAGAGTCTCAAAGTCCTTTCATGGGGGTGACAGGCGCACGGTGCAACCAGACCTGCCCTCAGCCCCCCAGCTGCCCAGGGCCAGCTGAGGCTCAGGTAACCAGGAACAGCTTGTGCTGCTGGTAGTGGCAGTAGCAGAGGTGTGATAGGGGCATCGCCTTCCCCCGATGGCCTGGTTGCCTCCCGCCCCTAAGGGCTCCCAGACTGTGAGTAGGCAGGGTTGAGGGACCCCCATCCAGTGCATGAATTTTCATGCACCAGGCCTCTAGTCCACATATATAAAAGCCTAATATGCAAATTGTCCCCTCAGGAGTTCAACCGTGAGACCGGGAATTCAACCACTTGCTATGATGTGTGCTGCCCACCAGGAGGTGGCATGGAATGAAGGAAGGCCCCGGAGGCAGCCAGAAGCCCTGATTGGCCCTGATCGCTGACTAGGCCTAGGGACTCTACCTGTGCACGAACTTTGTGCCCTGGACCTCTAGTTTGGAATATAAAAGAGCAGGTCGAGGGTAGTCTGAGCTGGAGATAAACTGCAAAGACATGGGAATGGACTTCCTGGGGTGATGAAATGTTCAGTCTTTTGTTTGAGCAATAGGCAAAAGGTGGCACCATTTGCAGAGAGGGAAGAGAAAGACCAGACAGTGCAGGAAGTCAAGCATTCCATTGCACATGTGTTAGGTCCTGGGTATCCAAAGGGTGGTGCCAGGGGTGGCTGATGTTTGAGGCTTGAGTTGAGACAGGGTCAGGACTGAGACACAAATGCGGCGCTGAATGAGGTAATAAAAGCAATACAGGCATACCTCAGAGATATTGCGAGTTCCATTTCAAACCTTGTGTGTCCTTGGGCAAAGGACTTCCTTTTCCAAGTCTTAGTTTCTCAGCTATAAAACCGTGCCACTCTCCCCCTCACTCATGGTGTCCCATTGTTTTGCTGGTCCATGACCTACAAATTCCTTCCACCTCAGGGCCTTTGCACATGCTGCTGCATCTGCCTGCAAGGTTTCACATTCCAAGCTTCCATGGGTGCTTTCATCTCCATTGAAATGTCACCTCTTCATAATGCACACATCCTTCTGGCTTTTTTTCTACCTAACAATATATTTTGGTAATTGTTCCCTGTTGGTTTGTCAATAGCAATCTGGGCCTTCCTCTGTTATTCCTTATTGCCACACCCTGTTCTTTCTTTTATGAACTTAGTATGATTTGTAAATACCTTAAGTATATGATTATGTTCACTTGGTCATGAACTGTCACTCCATGAGAATGTCAGACTCACCAGGGTAGGGCCTTGGGTTGGTTTGTTTATTATTTGTCTCCACCTCAGAGATGACAGACTGATTGCTCTCTTTGCTGACAGGGAGGGCAAGAAGGCCTGGCTCCTGGCCAACACACCCAAGTCTAGCTCTCACCATTCCTGCTTCAAAGCCAGAGTCACCCCTAGGAGTGTCAGTTTGTCCCAAGGCCTAATCCCACTAATAGAGAGAATAGGGGGGAAGGTGTCCTGGAGAGCAGGCACAGAGGCTTCGAGGAGCCTGAGTGTGGGGAATGGGAAAGCCCAGCCAGGTTAGGAGGGGGCTTGAGGGTGGCAGAAATGTAGGCTGGGCTGGGTGTTGTCTCCTTCAATATGAACCACGGGGGAGTCGCGCGCAAAGTGGCGAAGAAGACGTGTGCTGGGAGCCAGCTTCACCCTGCAGGGGGCAGCAGAGAGGCAGGGATGAGTGAGGATAGAAGGAAGAAATAAGAATGGACAGAAAGAAAAAGGAGGAGGGTGGGAGGGAGAGAGACAAAGATAAAAACAGAGAAGAGGTGGAGAGATCTAGAAAGGCTGAAGCAGAGACAGAGACATACATCCTTGGGGTGGGGTTGACCAGAGCCAGGGAAGGATCCAGAGGTCAGAAAAACCCAGGAAGCATTACCTGGGAGGGAAAGGGGGCAGGTGGGAGTCCTGTAGTGGCTGGGGAGGAGGCAAGGCGTGGCACACGGAGAAATATGCCCCCATGTCACACATGAAGTCCGTGCAGATCTCTGCTGCGGCATTGATGGGAACAGTGGAGCACTGCCAACTTCCTGAATGGCCATCAATAGGAACATTCAATAAACCATGATATGAATAAATCATGTTTCACATGCTCCATTAGCAGGTTGCTTCTTATGTAACAGCCGGGACCAACCACCAAGATACAATGTTGGGTAGAAAAAAGCCAGGCACAGAAGGTGTATTGTGGAGTTGTGTACAGTGGGACGCATGTCTGTATATGCCTGTGGGTGTGTCCTGGTACGCGCATGCATTTCTGGAAGGAGATACAAGATGCTTGTACTGGTGGCCGCCTCTGGGGAGGGGTGAAGAGGCTGTAATGGGGAAGGAGGTGGACTTTGCAATTTCCCCCTTGGAATTTTGTGCCATGTGCTAAGGTTACCTGTTCAAATCCTAAGTAAGAATAAGAGATAGAGACAGAGAAAGTCAAAGATAAAAGAATGGGTAAGAGAGGAAGAAAGGGAGTTTAATTTTGTTTAATCCAGGAGGCCCCGAACTTCTATATATACCTCTAGTCTTCCAGGAAAAGGCTCTGAGCTGTCCCCACCTCCCCAAACTGGTGGCCAGGACTCTACTTGCTGCTCATCCCATCCCCCAGCCCAAACATCTCTCAGCCCCAGCTCTCTCCTTTGAGCAACCATCTTTCTTCCAGAGTCCCCTTTTTGGGGTCTGGCCCTAGTTGAGTTGACTGACCACACAGGAAGCCAGAGGTTGACATGTGGTCCCTCAGGCTTGGAAGTGGAGGGGGTCCCTGCCCCATTCTTCAGGAGGCTGTGGCGTGATGATCCGTGGAGAGACTCCCAGGCTAAGTGCCTGGGTTCAAACTCAGCCTTTACCCCTTTCTTGCTGTATGACCTGGTTGGTGGCTTCGTGCCTGTCCTCAGTCTTCTAGCTGTAAAATGGGGTGAGGGGGCTGCTTCCTCAGAGGAGGGTTGTATTAGTTTCCTGTGGCTGCGTAGAAATTACCACAAACTTGGATGCTGAAAACAGCAGAAAATGTATTCTTCTGAAGTTCTGGAGGCCAGAGCCTGAAATCAGTGTCAGCAGGGCCATGCTCCCCTGAAGCCTGGTGGTGGTGGTATGGGGTGGCTTGCGCCTCATCACTCCACTCTCCGCCTCTTCACACGGCCTTCTCTTCCATGTCAAATGTCACTGGATTTAGTCCCACCCAGACAAACCAGAATGATCTCATTTCAAGATCCTTAACTTAATTGCATCTACAAAGACCCTTTTTCCAAATAAGGGCACACTAATAAGTTTGGCAGAGACATGTCTTCCGGTGGCGGGTGGGGGGTGGGATGGGGGCAGGAGAGTGGCATTCAACTCACTACATGTTAACATGTAGGTCAAACAATTAGGAGCTCAATAAGATACTTTTTCATTTTTTAAAATATGTTTTTATTAAATTTAGAGAGAGAAGATGGGAGAGGGAGAGAAAGAAACATTTATGAGAGAAACATCCATCGGCTGTCTCCTGCACATCCCCTACTGGGGCTGGAACCTGCAACCTGGGCACATGGCCTGACTGGGAATCCAACCAGCACCTTTTGGTGGGTGGACGGCGCTCAACCAAGCCACGCCAGCCAGGGCTTTAGTTAGTGATTTAGAGAGAGAGAAGCAGTCCTGCTGCAGTGAACAGCCTTAGGCTCGCTCCTACATGGTCCCAATGAGATTTCTTTGGTAAGTCATCCAGGAGCTGAAATACTGGAAATACTAATGTGCAATACAGTTAACCCTTGAACAATGTGGGGCTTAGGGGCGTCAATCTCCTTATTCCTGCAGTTTAAAATCCATGTATAACTTCTGGCATCCCCAAAACTTAACTTGTGCCTTGGTATATATAGGGAATTGGTTCTAGGACTCCCAGAAAATATCAAAATTCACAGATGCTCAAGTTCCTACCATCATTGCTCTGAGTGTGGTCACCTGACTAAGCTCTGGGTACTGAGGCCCTGGTGCAACCACAGTGGGTCCTATCCTTAAAGGCAGGTTCCCTTTCTGGCTCCCTTCTGGTGGTGGCAGTGCTCTTGGACCATGGGGAAAGGCCACAGGCCCAGTATGGAGGAGCATGAGATGGAAGGAGGCTGGGATCCTGTTGATGGGCAGCGCTGAATCCCACACTCCTTGGCCAATCATAGGTTTCAGTGGCTCTCAAACTTGAGGGCCTCACAATCCCCTGGCAGGTTTGTTATATGTAGTAGAGAGAGTCAGGTCCCACATGGTGTGATTAGCCTGGGATGAGTGGGGCCCAGAAACTTGTATTTCCATTAAGTTCCCAGGGATGCTGCCAGTCCAGAACCACACTTTGAGAACCACTGGTCTGACAAAGTCTGACCTTCACACGTCCTTAACTCCCTCTCCTGGACCTTTGCTGTGGCTAACACTCCTTGTGGAGCGCCATGTCTGCACAGTAACATCTGGACAGAGTGAGACCCCTGTGCCACATCCCAGCGGAGCAGATGACTGCTGCTCCGCCACACCTGCCCTTCTGAGTGCCTCCTTTTCCATGGAGGCTGGAAGCCTGAAAAGCTGCCTCGTACAACTCCCTTGCCAGTTGAAATCAGTAAGGTCCTGCCAATAGGAGGCTTCCAGTGGGAGTAGAGGGTGGGAAGCTGGACAGCCATTCTGCTCAGTGCAGCAGGAACACAAGTGGACTTTAGTAGGGCCACTGACCCTTCGTCCCTTTAGCCCCACAGTGGAGGCTCCTGCCTTTAATGAGCACTGGTTGGATTCCTGGCCCTCTGTGGCTCTTCAGCTTCCCCAGTGCCTTAGTAACCGGCCCTCTGTATTAAATCTTGTTTGAAACTAGAGGAGTTTCTTATTGATACCGTAGGAACTCCTCCAGCATGGAGGTCAGCAGCTGCGGGAAGCAGAGGGACTGGACAAGGGGTTCCCCAAAGCCATTCTTTAAAACTGCAGTTATGTGACTGAAAACACAGTAAGAGCAGTTGCTGTGGGCTATTCCTCCACAACCTAAGGGGCAATGTCATCACTGAGTCTCAGTAGGTGTCTCTACCAACTGTGGCACCTCCAGGGGCCCAGTGCGGCTGCAACGCTCATTCTTCACCACCCTTATGTTTTGGGGATTATGGGTATTCTAGGCTCCTAAAAGATAGCCTTGGACAGCTATCCTCTTTTCCTGTTTTCTGGAACAATTGGTACAAGGCAGGAATTACCTGATCCTTCAAAGCACAACTCATTTGTATAGGTATTCAAGCTCAAAGCATTAAAAAAAAAAAGGAAGTGTGTGTTGGGGGTTATTTTGGTTATTTCTCCTTATGCCACCTTTGGCATATTTTTTCCAGACACATTCACACACAGCAATTATTGCTTGTGCTGGGCTGTTTAAACCTGATTATTTATGCATGGGCTTGGCCAGGCTGTCACAGAAACAGCACCCCAATTCTTGGGCAACTTGGAGCCAGTAGAGAGGGGTGCTGTAGAGACAGTCACGTGATAGTGGAGAGTGGTAGTGTAGACCAAGCTGGCATCTCTCCGTCCTCACCACACACTTCCACCCACAAACCAGGCTGGGGTTGCTCGTGCCAGTGATACCAGAAAACTATGGAGAGGGGCACTCTCTTGTGCTCCCAGCTGCCCCTGGAAGCTGCTCCTGCCCAACACCTGTCAGCATGCTGGGGAGGCCACACACGAAGCCCTGGAGTACTCAGTGTCCAGAATGCTGCACTGTCACTTGATAACGGCTAGACTCCTTCTCCCCTCGTTGGGACCTAGGCCCGGGCCAGAGTCAGCCTGGAGGGAAGAGCTTGACTGAAGCTGGCGGCCTTGGTCCATCCGCCTTAGCCAAGCCCCAAAGCCCATCTGCCCAATGAGCAACTTACTAGCATCAACTCAGCACAGGTTAATTCCTACCCACTGAACACACTCCAGACAACCTTTGAAACAAGTTGCCAGAAATTGTAGATTTGGTACGCTGGTCATCACCGCACATGGACTTGTAAACGGACTCCTTCTAGGCTTGGAGAAAGGGGGTGGGCAGTGTCAATGTGCCCGTGATCAGAAGCTTTACCGGCTGCTCTTGACCTGGAACTCCCACTCGTCCAGAGACATAGCCCTTGCCCTAAGTGGGGTTAGAATCCTGGGTTAGCCAGGTTGGCCCACTCCTGACCCTAGAGTCCCTCTGCCTGGACAGTGTGGATAGGCAGGGGCCCCTACACACCACACACACACACACACATACACACACACAAATCAAGAAAAATGTTTTAATTGTAAAACTAACTTGGGGGAGGGGAGGTGGGGCTGTGCCAAGGGGACAGGAACCTGATTCTTCAAGCAGTGGTTCTGTCCCTGGTGCCCCCCGCGGGACAGGGACCATCTGTCCCCAGCTGGGAGCAGGGGCTAGAGTGTTATAAAATGACAATATAAATAGACTTCTAGAAAAGAAGAGGCTGTCCAGGTGCAGTAGTCATTTTCTGCAGAGGCTGGGGGTGGGGGAAGCCCTGACCTGTCTCCCCATCCAACCACAGAAAGGAGATGTAGGGCTAAGGGAGAAGGCCACTCTTCAGACATTCATGATTGACCCCCACCATGGCTCAGGGGGAGAGGGGGTTGTATGTGAGGCAAGGTCAGAGACACCCACTCACAGTCTGGAGGACAGAGGAGCTGGACCTTCCATTGTGTGCACACCTATGTGTACGTACACACACACGTGTGTGCACATGCACACACATGTACACACATGCACACACGCCTCTTTCGTAGTGTTCTTTCCACCCCTAGCAGCCCCCACTGCAGAGTTCCAGTGATGGGAAGCTGCCTGTCCTTCCTGGGGACAGGGAAACACAGGGAGGGCCTGTCCTGTAGGGGAGGATCTGGGAGCCTCACTTGCTCCCATGAATCTCGTATTTTGAGTCACAAAATCAAAACTGGAGTTCAGTAGTAGGGTCCCACACATTGCCCCAGTAACAAAGGCAGTGCCACATGGAGTGTCTCCCAAGCCAGGAGGAGCAGGGGCCAGCCCCTTACTGGCCTTCGGCAAGGCAGGGGTAACCCAAGGGCTCTTTGGTTCAGGGACAGGGCACTAAGCCTCATCTGGTGCGATTGTGGCGCATGAGGGGCACGATGCTGGCGGGCGGGCCTGCTTTGGCCAAGAACGGGTGCTTCAGCAGCTCAGCTGCCGTGGCCCGCTGTGCTGGGTCACGCACCAGCAGGCGGTCCAGGAAGCCCTTCAGGGACGGTGACACCTGTGGGGGAGGCAGGGCAGGGTCTGAGTGCCGGCTCCACTGCTCACTCGCTGTAGGGGCCTCAGTCGCCTCCTGTCAATGGGCTGACATCTATTGCCCAGGTCGGGAGGAAAGGTGCCCTGTGTCTAGAGCTTGGCCCCACAGACTCACTTCCTCCCTGTTTTCAAAGTTTGGTGAGGAGCTGGCAGCAGCAGGGCCCTGGAGGCACCCTTCTCCCCAGACAGCACTACCTGAAAGGCCCCTCTCCAGGGCCTTCAGTCAGGCCAGCATGAGCACCTCTGTGGGATGAGGAGGGCAATGAGCCTCACACCCAGTAAATGCCATCCCAGGAGATACCAATGCCCCAGTTTAGATCACACCAGCCACCCTTCAGGCTTGTGTATCTTTCTCAGACTACCTGCCCGCCGGCAGGGCCCACCTTGTGCAGGTTCTTTAGTCGGGGTGGCAGGTTGTCCCGAATCATCTTCATTGCTTTGAGGGGTGGCTCATTGAAGTAGGGGGGCTCCCCATCCACCATCTCAATCACCATCACCCCCAGCGACCAGATGTCCACCTGCAGCGGAGGAAGGGATGGCAGGGCTTATGCTGGGTGGGCCAGGGCTTGGGGGAAGCCCAGGGAGGGACAGCTCCCAGTTCTACTTTGCCTGTCTGCAACCTGAGCCTCAGACCCAGAACTCCTGCTCTGACATGAGTCTGCCAACCCCATGCACTCTTCACTCAGGGAACCCCCTGGAGGGTTCTGCCCACCTAGCCTGTCCCCTTTCTTTTTGCTGAGCACAACCGGTTTCCTCTGGTGGACCACCCGCCCTTCCTCACACTTAGCCAGGGGCAGGCGGGGGGAAGGAGAGGCAAGGGCATGACCAGGTTGGTTGGGACACAGTAACTGGGTTAGGAATGGGCACATGACATAAGCTGAACCAATCAGAATTGACCCTGAGACTATAAGCCAAATATCCTATGGTGTTCATAGGCAGGGAGACATGTCCCAGTTGTCAGGGTCACCTCTGCTGTCACAAGGGGAGTACCTGATTGAGAGGACACTGATGAGACAATCAGGGCCTGAGGGAGGGAGCACTGGACGGCTGGGCCTGAAGCCTGCCACAATTTGGGGGACCCTTAGCTTCTAGGTTTTGCTAAATCCATTTGAGCAGGGTTTGTCACTCATAGGCTGTCCTGATTGAGATGTCTCCTCAGAATCTCACACTAGTCTCCCCTCCCAGTGTGACCCCACTCCAGCCTGAGGCCCCTCAAGAGGTGCTTCCCAGGATGCCTGTCCCAGGGCCAGGTACTGGGTCAGGTCTTGCTGACTGACTGTGGAGAAATGCTCAGGGCCTTGGGCACCAGCTCACAGGCCTCAGGGCCAGGCAGGTGATGGCAGTGACACAGGTCAGTGTATCTAATAGGAATGGGTGGGGGCTACGACCAAGACGAAGGGGTTGCCCTTTCTACAGTAGAGCAGCCTATCTGTGCTGCTGATTGTTTCCATGTGGGAATTTGGCCTTCATGTGACCAAACATCTTGGTTTTCTGATGGAGAATGGAAATTTGGACTTCTATGAGAGACTTATCTTTTTCAAATGCTTGCAAAAGCATCTTCAGGCCAACAAGCCAGGAGCCAGCCACTTGTGGCCTCTACACCAGCTGTCAGTCAAAGCCGTGACCACTTCTGCTCAGCATTCTGTTCTCACTGCCAAGCACTGGGCCTGGCTCAGAACTAGTACCCAATCAAGAATGAATGAATGAATGCCTATCTCTTCTCCCAAAATCATCCCTGGAGACCCATTCCCCAGACTGAGACCCACTTCACCCCATCACTCTGGCTGTTCTGAACCCCACCACTCATGATGTTCATAGTATGAACTGGTGCTGACAGCTGTACAACCAGCCCCCTCTGGCTTACCTCTGGCCCGTAGGGAAGGCGGGAGATGAGCTCTGGGGCCATCCAGTAGGGTGTGCCAACCAACGACTTTCTCCGTGGCACCTCCTTGCTCACCTGGGCGCAGAACCCAAAGTCTGACAGCTTTACCTGGGGCGGGGGGCAGGCAGCGTGGTCAGAGGTGCTGGCATAGGGAAGGTGAGCAGAGGCATCCCTCTATTTAATTCCTTGGCCTCCAACATGCTGGGTCTCCACCTCTGGCAGGGAGATGTGTCACTGCCTCCACATCACACCATTTGACTTCCAGACAGTCTGCCCTGGGGCTGTTAGGGGAAGTGGCCTGAGTCCTACGGGTACCCAGGCTGATGCTGGGGCTGAGACCAGAGCTGGATCCCAAAGCTCACGCCTGGGCCTCTGCTTCCCTGGAGAGTGAGGACACTGGGCCTGCCTCTGCGACAACCAGGCCTAGAGAACCAAGGATGCACACCTCCTCTGGAGCCGCAGGCCCCTTCCATTCTTGAGGATGTCTGTGTGTCTCAACCCCAGAAAGCCTGCCCAGAGTGTGTGCAAGTTTAGGTGGCTCACACACGTTCTTAGAACATTTCTATAGACATCTTCAGGGGTTCACAGACCCTAGATTGAGACTCCCAGTGAAAAGAGCTCCCCACTGCCACTTCTGTTGTCTAGATTAACTTTCCTGGGGGAGAGAAGTCGAATCTCTAAGAACTGGGTGATGGTCAAGGGGCCCTCCCACTGAAAGTCCACCCTTGGAGTGTAAATGCAGGTTCTGGGCACTCTGTGGCTCATCCATAGACCAGATTCAGAACTTCATTCAGTCCAGAAGACGGCAGGCAGGATGGGGTCCATGGTCCACTCAGGTGCTTGGTCTCAGGGGTGGGAGAAGCACATGGCCAAACTGTGGCAGCCACCCAAATGTGTTCTCCCCTTTCTGAGCCTAGGGCTAGAGTACAGGTGTCAGTGTCCTGTGCTGATGGCGGAGCCCTGCCAGCCTGGGCCACCAATCACCTGACTTTGGACTGCTGCATAAGGAACAAGCTGACTGCTCCTCAAGATGCTGCACTGGGGGCCAGAGCCTACCCTGATGGCAGAGGGGAGTTGGGGAAGGGCAGCAGAAGCCCAAACCACCCGAATCCTCACCCTGCCGTCGTGGGTCAGCAGGATGGAGTCACTCTTGATGTCCCGGTGGATGACGCCCTGGGCGTGAAGCACAGACAAGGCCTGCAGCACGGCGAGGCACACTGAGGCAATCTGCTCCTCGTTCATTCTGTGTGGGAGGAGTAAGTAACTGGGGCAAACAGGGTCTGAGCAGGATCCAGTGCAGCCCTGGGTGTCTGAGGGGGATACAGCCCTGTTGGTTCTGCCACCCCAAGGGGTCTGGAGGGGACTTCATCCTGTCACGGGAGAGGTCTGGGGGGAATCTAGCACCACCTTAGGGAGCCTGGGGAGACAGAGGGCTAGGTGCCAGCCAGGGCTGTGCTGCCTGGCAATACCTGGTGTGGGTGACGATATCAGTGAGGGCACCTCCCTCCAGGAACTCCATCACCACCCAGAGCTCATCGCCCACCAGGTAGCTGTTGTACATCTCCACCACATTCTCGTGCTGATAGTCGCGCATGATCACCACCTGGCAAGGGAGGTTGGGTCAGCGTGGTAGGGGGAGGGCTGCCAGGCGTCAGCAGCCCTTCTACCTCACTCGCCCTCCTACCTCACACTTGGGCCAGGGTTTGGGTTCTGCCACACTGCAGGCCCAGTTCCACCTGTCACTCTTGCTCACTGGGATCGCCCTGGACTGCCTTCCCCAAAGTCAACAGACCACAAAGGCAGCTAGGCCTGAAGCCTCCCTTTTGAGGGTGCTCTCCTCCCCATGCACACACATTTCTGATCCCGATCTGTAACCAGTCCTGAGCTGGTCTCTGAGTGGCCCTAAAGACCAGGCTGCGTTGGGAAAGGAAGTGAGAAGAGCGCGTCTGAGCACAGGGCTGAGATCAGGACAAGTAGATATGAGACGAGGTTAGAATGGAAGGTGGGATGGGGACAGGGGAGGTAGGAACACACTGCTTACAGGGCCACATTCAACCGAAGCTCAAAGTAACATGGGGGGGCCGAGGGCTGGGCTGTGGGGCACAGTGCTGACTGATCCTGCATCAGAGTCCAGAGGCTGCTCCCACAGAGCCCTCTGCAAGAAGCAGGTGTCTGCTTTTGTAACAAGCTTGCTGGCAGAGGGGCCACCTTCTTAGGGCCTCAACACCATTGGGTGGAGGCCAGGGAGGCCAGGAGGCTCACCTCATTAAAGAGCAGCTCCCGCCTCTGCTGCTTGCGCAGGTCCATCTTCTTGACAGCCACCAGACGACCTGAGCTGCGCACAGTGGCGATGCACACAACGCCTGTGGAGCCCTCGCCGATCTTGATGAAGTTGTCCAGGTAGGAGCGGGGGTCACCAGGGTCCACCACCAACTGCAGAGCAGCCCGGAACTGCTCATGGGACACACGCTGGGGTTCCCGCTGTGGAGAGCGGGGGCCGGGAGGCCCTGTGGCGGGGGTGCCAGCAGGGGCAGCGAGGGTTCGGGCTGGAGGGGCCAGCTGGGGCTCGGAGGCATGGGGGCCCAGCACTCCAGGGCTGGGGGGGCCCTGAGCTCGGGCGGGAGGCCGGGAGGAAGAGGACTGGGGGACAGCCAGGGCCCCTACTGATGGCCCATTGGGAGCCATGTTGTGAGGCTCCCCCTGAAACAGAAAGGAGAGGAGGCTGTCAGTGGAGGGGCCAGGGGCCAGCTCTGCTATCCTGAGCAGGACAGCGGCCCAGCTGTGGCACAGACACATGGTGGTCAGGATGGAGACGCACAGTGGGCTGGGCACAGATTGGAGTAGGTGGGTGGGGACAGGAAAAGCTTTGGGGAAGGAGACATGCGGGGTCCTGGGGTGGGGGATCAGTTACCTGGGCGCCCCGGGATGGATGATCCGTATCGGCCCGCGGGTATGTGTTAAAGGGCCGGCCAGCAGCCACTTTCGCCCCACTGGCCACACCAGCAGGTTGGGGGGTGCTGACATCAGGCCCAGAGAGGGGTCGCTTGTCCCGGGAGGATTCCTGATGCCCCCCTGAGCCCTCTCTGGAAGATTTTGGCTTCTTCTCCGGCCCCACCCGCCGCTTGTCACCACTGCTGCCACTCCCCTCGCGGTGACCAGCAACCCGGCTTTGGCTGCCCGCCTTCTCTGGGCCCCCTCTGGCTATGGCGGCCTGCTCCGAGGGCATCCCATTTTCTTGACGGGCACGAGTGGGAGGCGGCGGCGGGCTGTCTCTCCTCAGGGAATTCGAGCGTGTCACTGACATGTTCTCAAACTCGTCCAGTAGCAGCGTGAGGGCCCCATCCTTGGCACCTTTGCTGCCCCGCACGATGGTCTGGGGTCCAGGATCCAGGGCAGTGGTGGGAGAGGGGCCGGGCAAGTAGGAGGGGGACAAAGGATATGTAACCAACACAAGGACAGGACAATACAACACACACAGAGACAAGACAGAGACAAATGAAGAAATGCCATGGGGTGATGATGGGGCTGGGCAGATGGGGGCAGCACCAGGGAGGCCCTGCAGCACCCTCCCCACCCCCACACAGAGAAGTCAGTTGAAGGGGGAGGGCTGAAGGAGTAACCTCCCCTCAGTCAGGCTGCCCCCGCCCCACCCCCAGCCGGAAACTAGCTGAAGCACTCCTCCGGTTCTCCTGCTCTCCTGGCTGCGGGGAGGTTCCCGCCCTGTGGGTGGAGCGGGAGGGCAGAGGCCACACCACTCCATAATCAGCCTTGGAGAGCTGCAAATTACAGAATGCTGGGGCCAGGGCACAGCTTGGTGCTTCCTCCCCTGCAGCCTGGCAGTGTTGTTAATCCCAAAAACACATGCTCTGTTCCCCTGGAAGCCAAGGGTTGGGTATAGGGAGAGTCAGAAAGGACTGGGCCCAACATAGAGGGCAAGAGTACCCCAGGAGCGGAGATGGCAATGAGAATGCTGGGTGGAGCGTATGCCCCAAATCCACCCAGTGCTCACCCTCTCCATGCCCACCACCCTCATCCAGGTCCTGGCTACCTCTTTGAGAAACAGCCTCCAGAGTTCCCTATCCCCCACTTAGCTCCAGGCACATGGGCCTCACTGCTCCTCAAATACAAAGGCAGCTCCTACCTCAAGACCTTTGCACTGGCTGTTCATTCTGCCTGGAACATCTTCTCCCAAGTATGCCCATGGCTCCCTCCCTCCTCTCCTCAGGTTTTTGCTGGAAACTCAGCTTTTCAGAGGGAGGCTTTTGCTGACCAGCCATCTAAAATGCCAGCCCCTAACACTCCCCGTCCCTCTTCCCTGCCTTTTCTTTAGAGCACTTAAAACCAGTGGAGCCCTAGCTGGTTTGGCTCAGGAGATAGAGCATTGGCTTGTGGACTGAAGGGTCTGGGTTTGATTCCAGTTAAGGCGCAAGCCCAGATTGCGAGCTTGATCCCCAGTAGGGGGTGTATAGGAGGCAGCTGATCAATGATTCTCTCTCATCATTGATGTCTCTATATCTCCCTCTCCCTTCCTCTCTAAAATCAATAAAATGTACTTATTAAAAAAAATAAAATAAATAAAACCAGTGGATATAAACACACCTATAGCTCCCCAGGTGCAATGTGTGTGTGAGCAGAGATTGGGTCTTCCTGTTCCTGCTCTTGCTAAATCTGAACACCTAGAGCAGTGTTGGTCTGCAGAAGGTATGCAATAAACATCTGCTGAACCATGAGGGAGTGAGGGGAAGCTGAGTGCAGGCTATGGGAAGCAGAGAATACGGCCCTCACTTCTGTGCTGTCAACCACTGACATACAGAGACATGGCCCAGGGCTGCCAGCCAGCCCGAAGTCAGAATTGCCTCTACTGTGCAGAAAACACTGATCCCACAAAACCCACCTACTGGCCACAGTGCCCCCTGCCCCTGCCTCTGCTGGGCCTTGGCTGCCCAGCCCAGAAGCCTGGCAGACAGCTGGTCAGGCTTTAGGGTCAGAAATGCGTGGGTGAGGGAGGAAGGGCCTGGGAGGACTGGGCAGCAAACATAGGGACCTCAGGAGAATGCTAGCCTGTGTGGCACCTTTGTGTGAAGGTGCCTCTTCTTCCTGGTAGCCCAGGTGGGGCCTGTGCCTCAGAGGAGCCAGTGCCCTCCCTGCCTGTGAAGGCAGCTGCCACTCAGCCTCAGCTGATCAGTCAGGAGAAGCCAGAAACAGAAGTTTGGACATAAAATCTCTCACTTTATAAGAGGTGACAAACAATTCAAAATATTCAGAAGCATCCTGTTTTACTTTGGTACACTTCAGTGGGCCCCCAGACTGAGACCCTGGTGGGAAAGTGTCCACACTTGTGTCTACACCCACCTCACTGACCTGCGGCCTCTTCCTACCAGGCTGGGTTGGGCAACTGGAGAGGATGAGTCATCTGCTAGCCTGGTCCTGGGCGCTGAGCCTGCTACACCCACCTCCACTCCTGGAACAGCCCTGATTCGTTCCCCTGGCCTGAGGCCCTTCCTGTTCCCACTGCCCTTGGGATAAAGTCCATGTCACCAGGCAGGCCTCACTGCAGGCTATACCAGAGCACCTGAACCATGGAGGCAAGAAAGGGATTAAGAGCATGAGCCTTTTGCCTTGACCGGTTTTGCTCAGTGGATAGAGCGTTGGCCTGCGGACTGAAGGGTCCCAGGTTCGATTCCAGTCAAGGGCATGTACCTTGGTTTCGGGCACATCCCCAGTAGGGGGTGTGCAGGAGGCAGCTGACCGATGTTTCTAACCCTCTATCCCTTTCCCTTCCTCTCTGTAAAAAAATCAATAAAAAAATATATATTTTTTAAAAAAGCATGATGAATCCCAGCTTTGCTCGTTTGCTGGCAATCCCAAACCCAAATCCCCAAGGTTCACACGGGTCTCTTCCTTCACTAAAAGCGCTGTTGCTCACCATCTGCCTCAGGCCTTCTTCTCCTTAGTCCTCAGGGCTTAACTCAGGTGTCCCCTCTAAGAAGTGGGTCTGAACCCCAGGCCTGGATCAGATCTCTTCTCTGGGCTTCCCCAGCCCAGCCCTGACCACCTAGGGGAGGGGTCACCATCTGGGAATACGTCTGCCCTCCACTGCCATGGGAGCTCTGGAAAGACCCAAGGACAAGTTATAGCACTGGGGTCAGGAACACAGCTCTAGGTGTGAGGCTCTGGGAGAGCACAACTTAGGATCTGGTGTGGAGGGACTGTTGGAGGGATCAACATAAGTAAATGTGGGGTTCTCAGGGCCGGAGGCTAGGTAAGGCGTCAGTGGGTTAAAGAGGCAGGTGAAAGGGCAGCATTGGGGTTGAGGATGAGTGTGGAGGATTGTGGCGTGTATTTGGAGGTCATAAAGGATGGGGGTCAGCGAGGAGATGTTGGCCACAGGGTCAAGGGTTGGGGTCCCTCTGTGGGGATTGGTGAAGGTCAGGAGAGGTGGGGGTGCCAGCATACCTTGGGGGCCTCATGCTGGATGGAAGTGATGCAGGCAGGGTCGATGAGAGGCTTGGGTCGACGAGCTGACTCCTCAATCAGGCTCTGCCATTGGCGGGGCAGCCCTGTGAACTTCTGCTCATGCTGGTCGAAGCCCGTGTGCACGCGGTGCTCGAAGTTGGATGGTGCCGAGATCTCTACCCGCTTCTTCTTCTTCCCAAACATGGCGCCAAGGCTCTTAGTACCAAGAGGGCGCAGATGTGGGCTCCTGCGGCAGGCCTGCAGGAGGGGGCCACTCACCAGAACCTGCCCATTTCTCCCTGCTTCTCTGGTCCTGCCCTGGTCCTGTACATTCTTGTCCCCTACCTGGTCTCTCATTCCTCCCACCACCTCCACAGTCAACTGTTCTTCATGGCCCGAGGGATCACATGAGCACCTGAGTTAAGTCACATCTCTCTTCTGCTGAGTGCCCCCTATGGTTCCATCTCACTCAGGGGAGAAGCCAAGTCATCCCTGTGATCCACCCCACATGACCTGCCCCATCACCTCTCGGCTTTTTAACCTCAGCGCCTTCACACTGGCTCTCCCCGTCATGGGATACTCTTCCCCAGTACCCATACATGGCCCTCTCCCTCCCCTCCTTCAGGTCTCAGAGTCCTTGGTGATTCCTTTCCTGACTACCCTAAGTAAAAGAGGCCCACGTTCCACACTCCACTTCATAGCACATTTAACTTCTAGAAATTCTGCTGTTTATTCCTGTGTTTACTAGTTTAGCGTCTACAGCCCCATCACTAGAATATCAGTGCTGCAGGCCAGGTCTCATCTGCCCCGTCTCTCCATGTCCCACCCCCATGCGAGGCTCAGTGTCTGGCACAGTGTGCTCAGTGACCCGTTCCTAATGACCTGGTCACGACCATCATGCTTTCCCGGCCTAGACTCTGGGCCAGGAACACTACACCCCTTTGGTTACTTGTCAACAAATGGTCACTGAGCCTCGCCACACCTAGGCAGCCTGACTGCTAGAGGAGGAGACTGCGGCTCAGAGGAGGGAAGCTCCTCACCAAGATCACACATTCAGGAAGACCCACATCATAACAGATACTAACAGACAACACAGTCCCTGTTTTTAGGATCTGGGGTTCCAGTCAGATATTCAGTATAGTACCAGGTACAGTGTAAATGAAAGTTGATTTAAAAAACCTGACTGGTTTGGCTCATTGGATAGAGTGTCAGCCTGTGGACTGAAGGGTACTGGGTTCAATTCCAGGCAATGGCACATGCCCAGGTTGTGGGTTCCATCCCTAGTAAGGAACATGCAGGGGGCAATCGATCAATGATTTTCTCTCATCATTGATGTTTTTATCTCTCTCCCTCCTCCCATTTCCTCTCTGAAATCAAATATATATCTTTAAAAACAAACAAACAAACAAACAAAGGAGACAGCCCTAGCCAGTTGGCTCAGTGGACAGAGGGTAGGCCTCTGTACTAAAAGGTCCCAGGTTTGATTCTGGTCAAGGGTACATATCTCGGCTGCAGGCTCCACTCCCAGCCCTGGTTGGGGCATATGCAGGAGGCAACCAATCAATGTGTCTCCCTGTCTCTCTCACATGGTATTTCTCCCTCCCTGTCTCTCCCCCTCCCTTCCACTCTCTCTAAAAATCAACGGGAAAATATCCTTGGGTGAGGATTAACAAACAAAAACCAAAGGGGCCAAAGGGGAGACGCCTGATAGGAAGACAAGAGAAATAATGCGAAGGAGCAAGATGACCAGAGAGTAAATCTCTCTCTGCCACTTACTCTGTGTGACGTTGGGTAAGTGACTTCACTTCTCTGTGCTTAGATCAACCTCCTTAGGACTGCTGTGAGAATTAAATGAGTTAATACAAACAGCTGGGCACAGGAGGAGGGCCTGTCCTCATTTACGATGTTGATGGCTAGGATTACTTCTAGCAGTGCCTGAGGGAGGGGGACTCAGGTCTGGCTCCCCTGTCCCACACACGAGCCCTGGAGCCCACAGACCTGGTGTGACACTGGCTGTGCTAGAAGTGCCCTTGGGCAGGTGCCATCTCCTCTTCGGGCTTCGGGTTACTCATCTGTAAAACGGGAACAAAACGTCTTATTTACTCATCCATTCATTTATTCACCCACTCATTCATAATAACTCATTCCTTTGTGCCCAGCTGGTTGGTATTAGGGACACAGTGGTGATAGAAACAGCTTCTGACAGACCAGAGTGGCAGGGACTGGGTCAGGGAGCACCAGGCCCAGATGGAGGAATGGCAGGGTGGAAATAAGGGAGGCTTCCCAGAGGAGGTGCTGGTGAGCTTATGTCTAAAGATGAGAGAAAACACCCAGGTGGGGATTTTGTCTGGTTCATGGCTAGCTTCCCAGTGCCTGGCACAGGGTCAGTCACAAGCTCAGTGAGTCTTACGACGTATGAGGATGCTCAGAAGCATGTCTGCCATGTGGCCTCTTCAGCCCCTGGCTCTCCTCCCCTGGGAGGGCTGCGTCTTTCCTGTGGGAGCAGCTCTGTAAGGTGAGGCCACATAGGCTGCCACCCCTTGCTCAGAGGAAGGACCATCAGTGGGCAGCCTCCAGGAGAACCGGTTTGGCAGTGGAGGGAAGTGGGCAGGAACCCAAAAGCTAACCTGTCTCAACTGGTCTGGGCCTCTTGGCCAGCAGGTGGCCAGAATCAGGTCTGGGCCAACCTCCCCCACCAGCCAAGGCACTGTCCTCCATGCTCCAGGGACCCCAGCTGTCTAGATATGGGGTGGGACAGTCCTGGTCAGGGAGGGGGCCTCTTTGCTTCTGCCTCTGCCTCAGCCCCTTCTATAGCCCCAACCAAACCAGGAGCCCCTTCAGTGTCTCCCCCCATTCCAGGCCTCTGAACACTGTCCAGCCCTCCCACCCGACTCTCATTGGTGGCCTTGACCCACCCTACACCCGACACCAGACCCTCTCCCATCTTCCCTGCTCTGTCATCCCGGATCTCTGCCCTATATCCCATCACTTCTGCACTGTCTTCCCAGCTGTAACCCCCTTTTGGCTCCATACCTAGCCTCACTTTTTCCCTTGGCCTTTCTCACTCTTTGCTCTGCCCATCCTCCACCTCCCAGCCTAGGCCTCGCAGGAGAGGGTTAGCCACTAACCGAGGAGAGGGAGGAGCTCAGGATCCAGATGGGTGGGCAGGAAGCAGCCTGGCAGATGGGGCAGCCAACCCAGAACACCCACCCATAAATCCCCAAGCCACCTCTGCACAATGCAGGCAGTGACCCCACAGGGGAAGGGGGTAGAGGAGCACACCTCCGGATATTTGCCTGGGGCCACCCCTTCCCACTGGCACCACATGGAGGGCAGGACAAACAGAGGAACTGACCATGTTTATAATGATCAGGCGGGGCCCCACCCTGGGGCAGCTCCCAGCACAGCTGGCTCCTTTACCAGGCCCCCACTTCCCACTAAGTCCCCAGCTCCTGACCTTATGGGGCCTCAGAAGAAAAAGGAGAGGAGCTGCTACTTAAAGGTAGGGGCCTGCACAGGAATGGCGGATGCTGGGATTCCCAGACAAGCGTGGAACTTAGGAATCAGCCCAGGGCCCAAACCCGAGCTCTATTGCTGTGCCACCCATTTTCTGTGCTCGCGAAACAGCATGAGCCAACCCACCTTGGGAGCTCGCTGTGTAGCCCTGCACTGGCAGCTCAGCCACTCTGTGCCTCAGTTTCCTCCTATAAAAGTGGGCTATGACCACTCCTGGAGTTTTGTAAGGAGTCACGGAGAGCACAGGCACTGATGGCCAGGCCCCTAGGAACTGCTCGTAGGAAGGAAGTGTGTCCCCTTAGAAAGGCAACCCACACTTAGTGCACACCTGCTGGGTTCTAGCCCCTCTTCTAAGCACTCAACCCAGAGTCCCTCATTTAATCTGCACACCTGACCCAGGCTACAGACCTGACTCCGGTTACAGGTGAAAAAACAAAACAAAAAACCCCCAATGAAACACAGGGCATAGAGAGGAAGAGGATATACTCCTTGGCCAGGTTACACAGTTGGTAGCAGCGTGGACATTAGATTCCAGGCCTGTCCAACACGGTTCTCGGAATTAGCAGCAGCTGCCTCTTGGGAGATTTTCATGTGCTGGGCCCTGCTTGATGATCTCTATGCCTAATCCCACTCCATCCTCATAATAACCTCTGAGAGAGGCACTCTTATTATCCCTAATTCACAGATGGGGACCTCAAAGTTCAGAGATGAGCCCCTTGTCCAGGGCACAAATGGCTTTGAACCCACAGAGTTGGACACCAAAGTCCAAGCTCTTAGCTGCCTATTCTGCCCCTGAGGATTGCAGCCATGCTATTTTGTAAATTATTATTTTACATGTTTTTATTAATTTTTAGAGGGAGAGGAAGGGAGAGGGATAGAGAGATAGAAAACTGATGAGAGAGAAATATCGTCCAGCTGCCTCCTGTACACTCCCTATTGAGGACTGAGCCTGCAACCTGGGCATGTGCCTGACCGGGAATTGAATCGGTGAACTCTTGGTTCATGGGTCAATGTTCAACCACTAAGATATACCAGCCAGGCTGCAGCCATGCTATTGTCATCATCATCATTATCTCCAAGGTAGGTCCTGGCCTCCTCCCCTCTCCCCACCCAGATCTTGTCCTTCCTCTCCTACCCTGAACCTTTCTCGGGGGAGGGTCCCTACTTCCTATCTGACCTGTCTGGTCCTGGCCCCCAGGGATAACAAGAGGCAGCACAAGTGGGGCAGCTGCCTCCACTCCCTCGTGATTCCGTATCCCCTTTCCCACAGGCCTTTGGTGTGACAGGCTGCAGCGGAAAAGGTGTCAAAGCCAGTCCCTACCACCACATGTGGCTCGCTGAGGCTCAGCACCAGTAAACACTCCCATCAGCACCAGAAGACCTCATAACCCTGCACAGATGCTGATGCTGAGCTCACTGACTCTACAATCTCAGTGAAGTGGTTATTCTCATGCCCATTTTGAAGATGCCCATTTTGAAGAGGCTCACAAAGTGAAATCCTGCACTAAGGGCCTCCAGCAGAACTGAGCTTGGAAGACAGTCCTTTTCACCCCAGAGTCAACATCCTTAAACTCTACTTTGGCCCACAAAGACACCTCCCTGTAACCCACAAGACCCATCACTTCTCCCCTCTGTCCTTCCTTATACCCCCTTGCTCACTTTACCCCAGCTACATGGGCTTCCTCACTATACTTCAAACCCTAGAAATGACCTCCACCTCAGGGCCTTTGCACTGGTGGTTGCTACCTGCTGGAACTTACTTCTCACTGATTTGCACATGGCTCTCTCTTGCCTTCCCTCCACCCACATCTCTACTCAAATGTCCCTGTTCCTGTCCTATCACTCTCTATGCCCCTTTTCTCTGCTTTATTTTTCCTCATTGCATTTCCATACATTGTGTGTGTGTGTATGTGTAATTCTTCAGTGTCTGTCTCACCTACTGGAATGTCAGCTCCATGAGAGCAGGGCCTATCATCCAATTGCTCCCCACTGTACTCCAATGCCTGCAACATGGCTGGGCCCACAGAGTCATCTGTACTCACTACACTACTTTCCTGTTCTCATGCCTCAGCCTCTGCACAGGCAGACTATGAAACTGGCAGAGAAAGCCCTGGAACCCAGAGGCAGAGCGTGAACCAAGTGCACTCAGACAGAATGAAGAGGACAGCATGAAGCCCGCAGCCACCAGCCAGGGCACGGACACCTCTGAAGTCCAGTGTTTGAAGAATGCAGACACCTTTTTGCATCCTACTCTAAAATGTTTGTTTCAATTTTTAAAAATCTTCTCAATTACATCATTTCTCATGTGGAACAGGCAGTTTTCAACCTGTCCTAGCAAAAGCTTCAGGTTTTCCAGTCACACTGGCTTGTTCTACCTCTGACCTTTCATGAGAGGAAACAGGCAAAAGAGTAAGAGCCACTGTGTGGCAAAGTTGTTTGGGTGTGTGTGCGCATGTGTAAAACCTTTACCCCCTTCTCCCTCCCGGCTGCAGGCTCTGAAAAAACTGCTCCCCTGGTAGTGAAGGGAGCTGATCCAGCTGGAACCCAGGGGCCCAGGGGCAGAGAGGGGATGACTGGGACCACAGCTATCCTTTCA
The DNA here is from genome assembly GCA_004026665.1 of Murina feae. NCBI lineage: Eukaryota > Metazoa > Chordata > Mammalia > Chiroptera > Vespertilionidae > Murina > Murina feae. The sequence continues at coordinate 29,268 of PVJC01013308.1, forward strand.
TCTTCACCAAACTGAAACCCACACCAGGAAGGGGACTGTGAAGCGCTCACTGTCCCCAGCTGCACTCAGGGCTTCCACCACTGGCTCCTGCTCACCCTTCTGCTGTGATCTTTACCTACCAGCTCCAGGAAACCTCTCCGTCTCAGTTTACTGCCTACCTCTCTGGCTGTTTTCTGACAATGGAAGGAAAATCTAGTTTACCTTCTTAGATGACAGCAAGCTCCTCACTGCCCCTCTTAACATCCCATGCCACTCCCACCTCCCAACCCTTTCTCAGCTCTTGCTGTCCTCCACCCAAATCACTTAAGCTTCTCCCCATGAGCCTAGCTCCTCCAAGAAATCCTCACACACCTGTGACTGACACATGCCCTCCTCCTCTACCCACAATGACCCCATGACACTCACGAACCCACTATCCAAACACCACCGTCTACTGAGAGCTGATATCTACCAGGCAAGGCAGGGCCGACAGTAGTGGCCTGAACAGCCAGAAGCATTCCTGCCCTGACAGAGCTCATGTTTAGGGGTAAGAAGATTGTCAACAGATGAGATTAATCCAAAAAACAGTTAGTAAGTCAGATAAATGATGAGAAGAAAATGAAACAGGAATCAGGAAGGTAAGGGGAAGTTAGAATTTTTAATGAGGTCTGGGAGGGCCTTGCTGAGAAGGTGACACTTGAGGAAGGACCTGAATAGGGAGGGAGGAGGGAGCCATGTGAGTACCTGGAGGAAGAGCACTGGGCAGCAAGAACAGCCAGGGCAAATGTCCTGAGGTAGGAACATGCCTGATACAGACAAACGGAAGTCAGACTAAGTTGGTCAAAGAGTACAAATCAGACTAAGTGGCTGGGGCCTGGGCAGCAAGGGAGCAAGTGATGAAAGAGGAGGGCAGGCAGGTAGTAGGGGCAGACTGAGTAGGAACCTGTGAACCACGGGAAGGACACTGGCTTTTTCCTGAGTGAGCTGGAGCCACCGAAAGATCTGGCAGGGGAGAGACAGGGCCTGACGCTGTGCAACAAGCACAGACCCTGGAGTTGGGACTGGAGTAGGGAACCGGGGAAGAGGAGGCTGTGAGGGTCCAGCAGGAGACCACATGGGGATGGTGGAAGCAGAAGCAGTGGGAAGGTTCCAGGCTCGCTATAAAGGTCAAGTTGGTAGGACCTGCCAAAGTCCGATGATACAACTTTAGTAATAGCTGGAGTGTGAGCTCTGCAGGGGCAGGGGACTGGTCTGATCTTGCCCATCAACACATCCCACAAACACTGGCACATTCTGACACTTGGTCCACTCTCTGCTGGCCCTTAGTATCACCTAACATGCTATACAGTTATGAGTGTGTCTATTGTTATCTCTTGTGGCTCCACACAGGTGGGAACCACATTTTGGTTGGTCATGACTGGATCTCAGCATCTAGAATAGGTCACCCGTGAGAGGCAGCTGGGTGGACAGAAAGGACACACACATGCTTCGATGCTGACTCTGGCCTGAGCCTATGCCAGGAATGCAGACTGAGCCATGTTGAGCCTTCCAAATAGTTCCTGGGCGGATGGGTATGGAGTCCTCTTCCTTCCTGTTTCCCAAACCAGGAAACAGACCCAGAGAGGGGAAGTCACTGCACGGGGCTGTCCAGCACCAGGTCACAGAAGTGCCCATTCTGACCCAGAGTGAGTGTTGATGCCTCCTCAGCCTCCTGCTTCTCAGCGGCCCTAGCTCCAGCCAGCGTCTCCATTCCAGACAACAGACCCCAGAGGTTCTTACCAGGACAGAGACAACTCCACTAGTGATAACCAGAATCATGATCAGAAAGGTTGCCTAGGTTAGGAGGGAATCTGAAAAAATGTTAAACAAATAAAACTCGACAAGTGCTTCCACCTTGGCTCAAAGTGTGACTTAACATGGCACTGCCCAGCGGGCCCTGCCAACCTCAGGACTTTGTCTCTTCCCCTCACTTCACTCCAACCACACTGGTGGTCTCTTCTTTCATTTTAGACACAGGAATCTTGTTCCAGCCTTAGGGTCTTTGCACCTATTTTCTCTGCCCAGAGCTGCATGGCTCACCCTTTCTTGACATTCAGGTCTTAGTGTAAATAAAACTGCCTCAGAGAGGCCTCCCCTGACCCCCCCCTCACAATTGGCACCCCTGCTTTATATTTCTCCATGGCATTTATTACTCCATGGCATCACCCCTCCCCCCAGTACAATGTCGGCTCCCAGAGAGCAGGGGCCTTTGTCTTGTTTTTGCTGTGTTCCTGACATCCAGAGTAGGACCAAGGCACATAGTAGGCACTCAGTAAATATCAGTGGGACAAAGGAGTGAGGCCCTTGCCAGTGTGATAAGTCTAGACCCCGAGGAGAGGCAGGGAAGGGTGCTGGGGACAGAGGGCAGATAGGAGTCCCAAGGCCGATCCCACACTGTCTGGAAGTGTGACCTGATGCCTGAGAAGGAACTGGGGCCCAAGTCCTTTGAGAGTGAAGCTGGTTATTTTGTAAATAACCAGGTGTGTGTCCCAAACACAAGAAGCACCCATTGGGAGTCCATCCCAGGTCCTCCCCGCCCCAGCCCTGTGGCCTAGGCTGGAAATCTGAGGAAGGGGTAGCATATTTGGGCTACAGACGAGGCAAGTCATCGAGGGGAGGATGTTGCTGGAGACCCATGAGTCTCCCCCAGTGGGTGAAAGCCAACAGAAGCACACAGATCTATTTGGGTTCACCCTGGTCTGGGGAAGCAGAGCCTGGAGTCAGCAGTCTGGGGAGTGAGAAGCAGCCCTGCTCTCTGAATTCTGGTCAGACACAGTGCCATTCCCCTCACCAGGCCTTCACATAGATTGTGCCAGTACAAGAGCTAGGCAGGCAGATGGTGGCTAAGAGCAGACTGCCCAAGCTCAGATACCAGCTGCACCACTGCCAAGCTGTGTGTCCCTGAGGAAAAGATTCAACCTCTCTGGGCCTCAATGTCCTGATCTGCAAATGGAGAGGAACGAGTTTCTTATCTCCTAGGAATGTCTAGACAATAGAATGAGATGACATTTAAAAGAATGCATGGCACCCATGGGTCCTCACTACATGTTAGCTGCTGTTATTATTACTTACTGCCATTGTTGTTGCTGCTGCTGCTGCTGAATGAATCAGGGACAAATGAATAAAAGAGGATGCTGGGCAAGTTCCTCTCCTGGCCAGGGTAAATATGCCAGTCTTACTATCTCTATTAAGTCTTACTTTCTCTAGGGCTGGAGTCGGGGAGTGTAATGGGCTGCCACTGTCTGAGGACACACCTGCCTCTCCCGCTGGACTGGGAGTCTCCAAGAGGACAGGGCCTGGAGCCATCTCAACCACCCTGTGTGTCCAGCAAAGGGGGTGGAGGTGGGGCCACAGCTCTGAGTGTGGTTGAATGAAAAGATGCCACTTCCTATACCCAACTGGGCCCAGGCTGGTGCTCAGAGGTTCAAGGGAGGCCAGTTAGCTCCTCTGGCAGCCCCAGCCTTGAATACCCCTGCCCCCCTGGCCAGGCACAACAGGGCACAGACACAAAGGGCTCTGTTGGTATCCCTCTCCCCCCAGAGGTGCCCAGGATGGAAATGAATGCCACAGCAAACCTGAGTGTGGGTGAGTCCGCAGGGACAGGGAAATCAGATTAGACTTCATTCATTCTTCCCTAAGGCAGGGCAGGAAGCGGGGAGAGGGTACAGGCAGAAAAGAGGCTCTGGAGCTCTCTCAGGCCCCCAGAACTCAAGCCCTCCCCTGCCATGCAACTCCCTGCCACACACACACACACACACACACACACACACACACACCCTAGACACAGAAGCATGCACAGTCATCACATCCACAGAGACCATGACAGACTCGGCATAAACATCCAGCTACACAACCACAGATGCATAGGAACACACACCGTGGTTGTACAGAAAACTCCCTGAGCAGCCAGAGGTAGTAGCAGTCATGCCAACTCCACAGAGGCAATGGCTGTAGAGCCTGAGCATGGGAAGGGACATAACACCCTGAGTCTCAGCTCCTGCCTCTCGGATATGGGCATCCACCGAGCCGAGCAAGTCCAAAGGAAATGTGAGGCATCAATGGGAGAAGGTGGGGGAAGCAGTCTTAAAGTGGGGCCTGGCTCAGAGGATGCTCTCAGCATGGAAGGGTCAGATACTAGGATAGTCACAGCCAGGTCCCTGAAGCACCCATGCACCCAGGACCCCTCCAAAATCACTATAAAGACCCACACACATCCCAAAGGTGCAGGCATTCCTGAAAGAGACCCAGAGACACATGCTAGTGGCACACACAATATAGACCTGGGCCACCAGCCAGAAACACAGGCACATGCATGCACACACACAATTCCATAGATCACAAGTCCAGCATCATAACTGCTGGATTTCCCTAGAAAGGCGGACCCAGGACCCCATACACACACCAGAACATTCCCCAAGACAGAGTTAGACCACAGACCCACACAAACCTAGACCCACACACACTATGCAATGAGTCCTCATGGCAGACCCAGGCACAACTATGGCCAACTCCAGGTCACCTAGAGAGGCACAGCCCCTCAAAACCACCCCACGCAAACTAGACCCCAGGAAGGCGCTCCCACTGACATGCTCAGGGACCTGAACAGAGACATGTGGTAAGCCCCAGCAAAGACACCTGCCACCAACACGGGAACCGTGCTCCTGGGCCCAGTAAAGGTGTGGCCCGTTGATCACATGCTCACACTGGCTCAGGTGACCAGGCAGCAGGACTACCCTCTTCACACTCAGTGCAGCCCTTCCCTATCCTCCCCTCCTGCCTGAGGCCAGGGCCAGCTCACCTCTACCATCCTCTTCCCTGGGTCCTGGGTCACCCTCATTGCGGCTTCCAGCTGGGAGAGCAGGGAGCAGCTACCAAGGGGGCTCCCCTGGCTCTCTGACACACGCATCCACCAAGGAGAGCTGGCTGGGCTCTGTGCCCCAGCCTCCCTGGCAGTGGGTGGTGACGCTGCCCTGCCCTGGCAGAAGTTGAGCTCCCTGTGGCTCCAGCCCACGGGAGGAGGGAGGGGGAGAATGGGAGGGAGAGACAGAGGGAGGTGGAGCTCAGTCTGGAGAGCCTGGGCCACATCACCATCACCACAATGTCTGGCAGAGGGAGGAGCTAGGCAGGGGCACAGGCAGGGGAGACTTCGACCACAGCCCTTGCTTCAGAGGGCCAGTACTCCACTAGCACCCCCACAGCCCCACCTCGCTCCCCATGAGTAGGCTAGATGCCAGGGGTAGGGAAGCAAGCAGTGCTGCATAGTGCCTAAGAGCAGCTGGCAGGCAGCTCCATTTGAAACAATGATCCAGGCTGGGGGCAGGACAGGGGGATGGGGCTCTGATATGAAGGAGTGGCTGGAAATCTGAGGCTCGATGTATTCTCTGCTCTTCCGACTTCCAGGCTGTGAGTCCAGCAAGAGCTTTGAGAAAAGACAACGAAGGTAGCCTCTTTAGCTCTGCCTGAGATGGGCCTGAGACTTGCAGCCTAACCAGAAGGGGAAGATCCAGTTCATGGTGAAGCCCCCACATCACCATCTCTAGTTGTAGGGCTGAGAGATATGGATGGTGGGAATGGGGAGAGAGAAAGGGCTGTGCCATGCTGGCTCTGTCTTCCAGGGTGTGACTAACCCTTCTGAAAATAAGTGGCCCTACTCTTAGCCTTGACACACATTAAGTCATTTAACTTCACTGCTGCCCTCAATGGACAAATACTTTAACTGGCCCATTTACATCAGAGGAAACTGAGGCAGGGAAGTTGGGTGCCTGCCACCTGTCCCAGTGCCTGTGCCCTAAACCAGCTTTTCTGAGCAGCAGGCTAGCTTGTTCAAAACCCCCATTCCAGAACAGGAAAAAAGGACACTCAGAGAGGAGGATTAAGAAGGGGCCGTGCTGGCCCTATCTCATACCCGTTGCCCTTAGATCTCGCTTTCTCTACAAAGTCTTCGCTGGCCCAGGTGAGAGTTCCTGGTGTGAAGTTTGTTTCTTTCTGTCTGTCTCACCCATGATAGGTGACTTGGGGGCAGGTGGCAGCTATTTGGTTCATCCCTGTTCACCTTTCACAGGCTGCTCCTGCAGGATGCCCTCCTGACACGCTAGGCTGGGACAGGTGCCCCCTCTGGGCCTTATCCCAGTGCTACCACTCCCGCTGTCACTGTCTCTGAATGTCTGTCTCCCCCATTGATTCACACATCTGTTGAGCTCCTGGCACATACCAGGCAGGAAGGTTGGAGGCCTGAGAACTCAGCAATGAACAAACTAGACAAAACTCCCTGCCCTGGGGCTTCCTCACTGAAGGGTCCTGTGAGTGACAGGGACCGGGTTCGAGTAAGTGGCTGGGTCCAGGACAGATGCCCAGTTGCTGGAGAGCCCAGTGAGAACAGTGAGCAGCCCAGGCAGACAGGGAGATGGAAACCTGAGTCATTCCCATTCCTCCACAGTGGCCAACTCCCACAGGACTCCCATCACTCAGACCTGGAGGGCCTAGAAATCCCTCAAACCCCCTCCTGTCCACCACCTGTTCAGTAAGCCAGAGGCTCCCAGGGCTACAGCAGGGTAGGTAGGGGACCCCAGAAATCCCAGATCCCAAGCCACTCCCTCCCCCACCAGGGTGGAGCACCTGTCAGGCAGCCACCCAGACATGAGCCAAGTGAGGCAGCTCCTCTAACCTCCCCAAACTGGATAGGCTGGTTTGGCTTTGGTGGGGGAAGCGAGTAGTCGCCAGCAAAGGGGAGGAAGTCCTAAGGGGAGGCACAGAGAGAAGGGGAAGGGAGGAAGAGGACACACCAAACCTCGAGAAGTCTCATTGGAAACAAGAGGTTCTCCTGGTGATAGGCCTCAGGGGCCAGGAGAGGTCGTTGATCTTCTCACACTGGAACACATTTTATTATAAACTTTTTAGATATACCTCAAAAGAGAAACTAAACCGGTGAACCCCCATAAAATCTACTACTCAAGATTCCTGACTATTAACATTCTGCCACATTTGGGCTTCATCTCTGCCCTTTCTTGCTTTCCATCTGAGTGTCTGTCTCTTTATAATGCAGACACATGGTTCAAAAGCCAATGGCACTAAGCAGTGACAGGATGGCCTCCTGCCCTGTCCTAGCTTGGCCCCAGAAACAACCTCTAGTGGGTTTTCTTGTCCTCTCTGAGAGAGCCTACAAATGCACGTGTGTATGCGGGTGTACATTTACACTGACACACTCTTGAAATGGCAGCATACACATAGACTACTCTGCACTTGCTTTTTTCAAGAACATTTCTTGGTTCTCCTGCGCTGCTGGCACCAGGAGGAGTTTGGCAGCATCTAATAAAGGTGAAGACACACACTTGGGACCTGGCCAGCGCTCCCCTGGGAGCCTACCAAGCAAAATTCGGCCCTTGGGCTCCAGGGACATGTATGAGAAGGTTCAAGAAGCACAATCTGAATCTGTCAGCGACTGGAAACAAAGCAAATGCTCATCCACAGGAAATGGATAATAAAGAGTGATCTACTGGCTGCATGGAATAGTACACAACAGTGACAATGAATGGCCACAGCAGCATGTGCACGAACAGCAAAATGATGTTAACAATAGAACACATAAAACACATCCTAGGATTTTGTCCAGAAAAGGTCTGAAACCAGACAAAATGAAATACCCTGTTTAGCGATCTATATAGAGGGGATAAAACTAAACAGAAAAGCACGGCAGTAACTGCCTCAAAAGTCAGGGAAGGGGCTGCCACTGGGGTGGGAGGGCCTGGGGAGGTAGGGACTATGTAGGTTTTCCCTTTATAATAACTGGTCGTGCTGTATCTTTTTAAAAAAATATATTTTATTAATTTTTTACAGAGAGGAAGAGAGAGGGATAGAGAGTTAGAAACATCGATGAGAGAGAAACATCGATCAGCTGCCTCCCGCACACTCCCAACCGGGGATGTGCCCACAACCGAGGTACATGCCCTTGACCTGAATCGAACCTGGGACCCTTGAGTCCGCAGGCCGATGCCCTATCCACTGAGCCAAACCAGCCGGGGCAAGGTCGTGCTATATCTTTATGTTTTATTCACTTTCCAGCATGTGTACTAACAATTTATTTTATTTTAAAATGTTATTATATTTACTTGTTATTTATAATTTATTGTTTATGTTTTATTTATTTTATTAATAAAAACCTTATTATAGAGGAACCAAGATGGTGGCATAAGGCATATACCTGAATGCGCAGCCTCCCACAACCACATTAAAACATCTAAACTAATAAAAGCGTAATATTAAAATTAACTGTTTCTTCGGGACGGCCTAAGCCACGCCCACCAGCCAATCAGAGTGACTGTATGCAAATTAGCCCAGCCAAGATGGCGGAGGCTGCAGCCCTGGGCTCCACCACCTTGGGAGCCTGGGTCCTGGGAAGGTATCTGGGGCCTTGGGCCACCAGATGCCTTCCCCAGTGGAGAAGCTATCGGGGAAGCGGGGACCAGCCTGGCGGGACCCTGCAAGCCCCCTGCCGGGAGGCCGATGGCGGCCTGAACGGCCTCCCGGGGCAAGCGGGACCCCGCAAGCCCCCTGCCAGGAGGCCGATTGCGGCCGGAACGGCCTCCCGAGGCAAGCGGGACCCCGCAAGCCCCCTGCCGGGAGGCCGATTGGGCCCCCAACGGCCTCCCGGGGCAAGCGGGACCCCACAAGCCCCTGCTGGGAGGCCGATTGGGCCCCCAACGGCCTCCTGGGGCAAGCGGGACCCCATAAGCCCCCTGCCGGGAGGCCAATCTGGTGGCCAGCAACACTGGAATGGCCTCCCAGGCGGAGAAGCCTGGGGGGTGGGGGGACCCCATGCCCCCTCCTGGGAAGCCTATGGGGTGGCCAGCGCCACTCCATTGCTTCCCAGGCAATGGCCCAGAGGGTCAGTGGGAGCTGTGGCCAGCCTGAAAACTGCCCTTGGCCCCTCATCCAGGCTT
>PVJC01013309.1:0-38243 GCA_004026665.1 Murina feae
AGTTGTGGAGATAATGTGAAGTGAATGAGTTTGAGATATATTTTAGAGGTGAAATTGACAGGAGTGGGGATGATGTAAAGGGGAGTAGGGGTGTGGGAAGAGAAAAGGTTCAAAAATGGCTCCAGCATTTAAATGTGATACATTCATTAATTCAATACATACTTGTTGAGCAGCATAATCTGCTCCAATGCCATTTACTGTTAGCTGACATCCTCCTACCACCTCCATCCCCTCTGCCACCCTGGCCCGAGCCACCGCCTTCTTCTTCCTGGATTGTTGCAATAGCTCCCTAAGCACTCTCTGCTTCTGTCCTCACCCCTGCAGCTCTCAGCAGGTTAGCCAGGTTAACCCCGTGGAGACATAAGTCAGATCATGTCACTGCTCTGCTTAAATGCCGCCAACAGTTGCTTATCCGGTGTGATTGACAGCCAAAATCTTCACAACGGCCTACAGGCTCTTAGATCTTTCTCTTTCCACCCTTGCTGTTTCCTCTGTTTCCAAACATGAAGTGCATCATCTAAGTCAGTTCAGCAACAACAAAAACAAAGGCTTGCTAGTTATTTAGCCTCTGAAAGTAGGGACAACATTAGTTTGGCTAAGTTCTAGCTTCTCTGCCTTTCTCCTTGAAATAGTGGAATCTTAATGGGAAGTAAAGATAAATATTGTTTATGAGCCAGAGTTTTAAAAATATCATTCTAATAAAAGTAATAACTTGCAGACTTACCACACTTTATAATTACAAAAGGTCTCTCAATCATCATTCAATTTGGATTTTGAAGGGAGGGTTGGCCTGAGTCTATTTCTCAGTTTAAAATTCTCTCTTTCACTCTTACTTTTTATTTTCTTTAACGTCTTTTCTTTTTAATATTTGAAATGATCTGATGTGATTTTAGTCCATGTACATGTTGGTTAGTTGTTTCAATTTGTACAATTTTCACTTGCTTATTGCGTCTTAAAATATTGCACCCGGGGACGGCTTCTGAGTTGTTTCCACTTACCCAGGCTCTCCATATTTACAGGTTCCGCTTCTTCACTACCTGGGATATAACAAAAGAATGTCAAATCTACATTTTTGAATCAAATATATGTCTTAGTTTATTACATATTTTTAGTAGTAACCAGGTTTCAAAACACAAAACATAAATGCAAATATATGATGAAGTCTTAAGCTATTTTATGAATCTACTCTAATAAAAGAGTAATATTGAAATTAACCGTCTCTCTGAGACCCCTAAGTCACACCCACCAGCCAAGCCATGCCCACCAGCCAATCAGAGCGGCTGTATGCAAATTAACTCAGCCAAGATGGAGGCCAGCAGCCACGGAGGCGGGTGCGGCACAGGTGGCGGGGTGGTAGGGGCAGGAGGCCTCAGGGTGGGTGGGGCAGGCAGGGTGGGCTTGGCCAGCCTACAAACTTCCATCAGCCCCTCACCCAGGCTGCCCAGGCGCACCAGCAGGTGGACATCCCCTGAGGGGTCCCAGACTGTGAGAGGGCATAGGCTGGGCTAAGGGACCCCCTCCGAGTGCACAAATTATTGTGCACCGGGCTCCTAATCCTATGTAATAAAAGCATAACATGCAAATTGGACGCCCAAGCCACACCCACCAGCCAATCAGAGCGACTGTATGCAAATTAACCCAGCCAACATGGAGGCGGGCACTCAGGGAGCTGAGTAAACAGGCAGTTTCCGTTGCAGCAGGAGTGAAACTGTTTGCAGGCCGCCTGGGCTTCTCTCCATTCCAGGCAAGAACATATTTGCAACAAAGTATCAATGGCAGAAGCCTCAGGAGCTGAAGCAAACAGCAGGCCGGGCCTGACTTCTAAGGGAAACATTGTTTCATTATAGAAGCCAGAGCTGAAGCAGAGAGGAGGTTTCCTTAACTGCCTAGGCCCCCGGCTTAAAGGAACAGTGTATCAATTATAGAAGATAAATAAACCCCAGAAACCTGTTTCCAGCCAGCCTTGCTGGGACATTGGGTCAATGGGAGCTGTGAGCAGCCTGAAAGCCTGAAAGCGCCCCTCAGCCCATCACCCACGCTGGCCACACCCCAATAGGGTGAGGGACGCCACTGGGGGGCTTGGCCAGCCTGCAGACAGCCATCAGCCCCTCACCCAGGCTGGCCAGGTACCCCAGTAGGGACCCAAACCTGAAGGGACTGTGGGCAGCCTGAAAGTCTGAAAATGGCCCTCAGGCCCTCACTTAGGCTGGCCACACCCCAATGGGGTGAGGATCCACACTGGGGGGGCTTGGCCAGCCTGCAATCAGCCATCAGCCCCTCACTCAGGCTGACCAGGCACACCAGCAGGTGGACATCCCCAGAGGGGTCCCAGACTGTGAGAGGGCACAGGTCAGGCTGATGGACCTCCCGAGTGCACAAATTTTTGCACACTGGGCCCCTAGTAATTAAATAAAATAGAATCTGAATAATTGTCTTTCTCACAGAATTATCTCTTTATGATGTTTCCTATGGTGTTGAACAGTAAAGAAATACATAGAAAAATGAGAATAAATGCTCATGTTTTGAATTCTACTTGTGTGTAGCTTTATGACAGCCAAAATATTTAAGTTTATTTGATATGTAAAACCATGATCATTTTTGGCAACTAACTGTACAAATACTAAAGCCATAAAAATCCCATTAATGAAAAGACAATCCTACCAAGTGTTAGGTCCTTGTGTTCGCCATGTTTTCCTTTTTTCTTTTTCCCACGTGGATTCTTTCCTCCTCGAGGTTTTGGAGCCATGGCTCTCACTCAGGCTGCACAAAGAGAGAATGAGGTTAGGTGTCTGGCGCACAGGTTCAAATAGCAAGCATTAGCATTTAGTAAGCATGAGTATGTTTTCCAAGTTGAGCCTTTGACTAACTCAACATGTATCTATTTATATTTTAAATATATTTTTATTGATTTCAGAGAGGAAGAGAGAGGGAGAGAGATAGAAATATCAATGATGAGAGAGAATCATTGATCGGCTGCCTCCTGCATGCCCCCTACTGGGGATGGAGCCCACAAGCCAGTCATGTGCCCTTGACCAGAATTGAACCCGGGACCTTTCAGTTCATAGGCCTACGCTCTATCTGCTGAGCCAAAACAGCTAGAGAAATGTGTATCTTTATAGAGTGGGTGTTCTGGGACAGAGGTTTATTGCAACAACAATCTCAGTCTAGACCTTGCCATTCTGGTGGAGCCATTCAGCTGAAACACAGGGCGGTGACCTGCCAACTCCTCCAGGTTTCAGCCTCAGGCCCTGCCGTGGAAGCACCAGAGAGGATGCTGCTGCCCTGCCTCTGCCTGTGGTTCTGCATCCAGGGAGCTGCTCTGTGCTGCCCTGTGCCCGGCTCCCTGGCAGGTGCCCCAGCTACAAAGACAGGTTTAAAGTCCAGGGGAAGACACAGGCTTACAATGCGCACATCTAATATAATAAAAGAGAAACATGCAAATTGACCATTACCACCAGCCAATCAGAGCAGCTGTATGCAAATTAACCCAGCCAAGATGGAAGCCAACAGCCATGGAGCTAGAGCAAACCAAAGGCTTCTGTTGCAACTGCCTGCCTAGGCTGGCTGAGCCTCTGCTCACGGCCACACCCACCAGCCAATCAGAACGGCTGTATGCAAATTAACCCAGCCAAGATGGAGGCTGGCAGGGCGGCTCTGCACTCGGAGCCTCCACGGCCAGCCCGCATAGTTGTGCCAGGTGTGTCAGCTCAGTGGGAGGGGGGGTCTGGCCTGGGGCCTCCTTGGGGCATCCAGGAGCGCCTGTCCTGGGTCCACTGCCTGGCTCCATCCCCTGGGGGCCTCCCCGGGGCATGCAGGAGCACGAGGCCTCTGCAGGGTGTGCAGGAGCAGCCATCCTGGGTCTGCTGCCTGGCTTTGCCTCCCGGGCGCCTCTGCGGGACATCCAGGAACGCCTGTCCTGGGTCCACTGCCTGGCTCTGCCCTGGGGGCCTCCGCAGGGTGTCCAGGAACACCTGTCCAGGGTCCTCTACCTTCATCCGCCCCCCAGGGGCCTCCACAGGGCGTGCAGGAGCATCTGCTGCACAGTGCGGAGAATCTGAAGCCAGTTCACTGCCCAGCTCCACCCCGGGTGTGTTTGCTCAGCAGCAGGGCCCCACTGAGGGATTCTGCACCAGCGTCCACCCCTGGCTCAACACCCAACTCTGTGCCAGGTGTGTCCCCTCAGCGGTGGGGGCCCACCAGGCGTGTGCAATTGTGGGCCCTCCGGTGGGAAACATCCACGCCTGCACTCACCAGCCTTCCCACCCTTCAGTGCACGAACCCTGAAGGGGCTGTGGGCAGCCTGAAAATGGCTCTCAGCCCCTCACCCAGGCTGGCCAGGCATGCCAGCAGGTGGACATCCCCCCCCCGAGGTGTCCCAGACTGCAAGAAGGCACAGGCTGGGCTGAGGGACCCCCCACCCCCCGAGTGCACAAATTTTTGTGCACCGGGCCCCTAGTATGCACATAATTTTAAAATTAACATAATGTAAATAGTACTTTTGTCCCAGCATGCATACATGTAACCACTGTGTCCTTATTTGTGCTATCAGAAAAGACCTCCAAAAGTTCTGGTAGATTGCTCATCAATTTTGACAGGACATAGCTCTGGCCAAGGGCCTTGCCATAACATCAAACCCTTCTCATCTTCTCAATGCTCACCTTTGCCCCATCTTGTTCAGTGGTTAGGAGTGTGATTTCAGGAATCTAACCAGAGGGGTCTAAAAACAGTCTTTACCTTTTATCAGCTGAGTGACCCTGGGCAAATTATTGACCTTCTGCATCTCAGCTGATTCATCAGTTTAATGGAGATAATAAAACCTAATGCACAAGGTGGTTGTGAAGCTATCTAATCTAATAAAAGAATAATATGCAAATTAATGTCTCTCCAGGATGCCTAAGCCATGCCTACCAGCCAAGCCACACCTTCAGCCAATCAGAGCAGCTGTATGCAAATTAACTCAGCCAAGATGGCGGCCGGCAGCCACGAAGCTAGAGTAAACAGCAGGCTTCCGTTGCAACTGCCTGCCTAGACTGGCTGAGCCTCTGCTCACAGTAACAATGTTTCAACTATAGAAGCCACGGAGCTGAAACAAATAGAAGGCTTCCTTACCTGCCTAGGCCTCAGCTCAAAGCAACAGTGTTTCAATTATAGAAGATAAATAAACCCCAGAAACCTGATTCCAGCCAGCCTCGCTGGGACCTTGGGTCAATGGGAGCTGTGGGCAGCCTGAAAGCCTGAAAACGGCCCTCAGCCCCTCACCCAGGCTTGCCATATCCCAATGGGGTGAGGGTCCACATCGGGGGGCTTGGCCAGCCTGCAAACAGCCATCAGCCCCTCACCTAGGCTGGCCAGGCATGCCAGCAGGTGGACATCCCCTGAGGGGTCCCAGACTGTGAGAGGGCACAGGCCAGGCTGAGGGACCTCCCTCAGCCTGCACAAATTTTTGTGCACCAGGCCTCTAGTATATTTATAACATCCATAGTGTAATAAGAACTGTAATTTCTCTTAGTGACAAAGTCACAGGTCTTGCTATACTACTGTGGTTTGTTACCAAATGCATGGTTCAATTAGCCGTTAGTAAAAGTAAACATGTGATTTTATTTCTCTATCCACACCCCACCCTCCAATAAGATCATGGATTTTTAACCTGCCTCCCTGACTCTGTTCCAACCAGCATAGCCACCCACAGGACAGGCCTCCAGAGCCCTCTTTGTCAGTGGTTTTCAACCTTCCTAATGCCGCCACCCTTTAATACAGTTCCTCATGTTGTGGCGAGCCCCAACCATAAAATCCTTTTCGTTGCTACTTCATAACTGTAATTTTGCTACTGTTATGAATCATAATGTAAAAATCTGATATGCAGGATGTATTTTCATGGTTACAAATCAAACATAATTAAAGCATAGTGGTTAATCACAAAAACAATATGTAATTATATATTGTGAAATATTTATTTCTAATTACAAATATGTGTTTTCTGATGGTCGTAGGCGACCCCTTGTAAAAGGGTTGTTTGCCCCCCAAAGGGGTCGTGACCCACAGGTTGAGAACCGCTGCTCTTTGTGAAATGCAGATCTTAATAAGTCATTTCTTGTACACTGGGGCATTTAATGCGGATCCCTATTGTCCACAGCGGCCCTCTCCTTCACTAGGGGAGAAATGGAGCTCATCTGAAATGCAAGCTTCCTGGAGCCACTGTGATCCTGCAGGTCTGGGTGAGTCTGCGATTTAAAAAGCACTAGGAGGCGGTCTTGCACAGGTCTGCAGACCAGAGTCCAGTTGTGAAAGCACCACTTTTCACACCCTTCACAGTCTGCCCCATCATGTCCACTCCTCGAGTTCTACTCCAGCCTCACAGGGTTACTGTCTAATCTCTAAACAGTCCCAGCATCTCCCAGACAGTCTTCCTGCCTCCCTCTGTGGGGAAGGCCCTTCCCTCCAGCCACTCCTGCGCCACACCATGCACACATTTCTCCACTTGCTTAAATCTCACCCATCCCTCATCCGGCAAGGCTCAACTCCAGCAGGACCTTCTCCAAAAGCCTCCCCAACTTTCTCACTCAGGCCTAAACAGTTTCGTTCTCCTTGCCGCTTTCTAATCACACTGCAATGAGTTAATTATGCCAGGCTTTCACAGATGCAGAGGGCTTCAAAGCCATAGGTGCCTGGAAATGGCTGTGAATTCATGTAGTATCCACTATACACTGGGCAGAAGGAGAGAGAACTTTTTGAGCAACAATTAGGTACTGGAGGTTACTAAATGAGGAAGACAAAAATCCAACTTTCAAAGAGTTACAGTCTTCCCCTTCGTTTTCTGCACTCCTTATCTACCCCAGCCCTTTCTTAAGTCCCGAAGTCATCTCTTACTACTGTAGTCCACATTTATCTTTTCTTCTTTGATCTCCAATACCGACGAATAACCAGAATCATACTGTTTTCCTTTCCATCCATCCATCCATCCATCCAGTATTTACTGGTCTCCCACTATGCGCCAGGCAATGTGGTAGACACTGGGGACATACGATCTATGAACAAGACACTGTACCTGCCCTCAGAGTTCTTAAGAGTGTCCTTAACTGCTCTCTGGTTGCTATTTCTGTCTCCTGGCTAGGCTGGAAGTTCTTTGAACGCAGGGAAAGTTTTATACTTTTTTGTAGTCTCCACTGTGTCCAGTACATAGTGTTCCAACGCCCCTGAAAGAATAAAGTATTTGTTTTCCAAGCCTCCTTTCCCATGCTGAGCTTCCCTTACCTGATACTGATAAACAGAAGAGAAAAAAAAGCCTCTTTGCAGTGCCCTAGCGAAAAATCCCTTCCGGGGCTGACGATGGAAGTTTTCCTCTCCTCTCAGAAAAGCAAGTCCGAAGAGCACAAAACGCAGCTCCTTCGCAGGCGGTTGCTGAGACGCATCCGTTGCTAAGAGAAAAGGGGCGGTGACTCAGCAGAGATTGATAAAGCACCAAATCCAATAGTCTCGGGTTTCTAAGCTTCTTTCAACTGTGATTGGTTGCTATGATGATCACGTCACGTAACAGGGAACAGGGCGAGGTCTGGCAGTTGTACACTCGCGGGAAGGAACGTACATTACAATTTCATTGCGAACAGCGGCCCAGCCTGGCCCCGGGTCTGACGGAACTGAAGAAGAAGCCGCCTGCTGGGGTGGCCTCCAGCAGCAGGCGGGGAGGGTGATGTGAAGACTGGGGGTGGCATCCTCAGGGCAGCTGCCTCGCCTTCCAGGGGCGAGCGGGGCCCTCGCAGAAACCTGCCCTAGATTCCGTGTGAAGGAGAGATAATCCGGTTCGATTATCTTCTAAAGTGTTACCTTCTCCTCTTGCCAAAGTAACTTTTGTATAAATTTTAACTCAAATCTTAAGTATGAGTCTCATACTTAACCCCCTAAGGAACTCCATGGTTCTTTTTCTCTGTGATTATGGGGTCCTGGCGGGTTTGGTTCAGTGGATGGAACGCCCGCCTGTGGACTGAAGGGTCCCGGTTCAAAGGGCACATGCCCGGTTGCTGGCTCAATTCCCTGTAGGGGGCGCGCAGGAGGCAGCTGATCAATGATTCTCATCATTGATGTTCTATCTCTCCCTTTCTCTTTGAAATCAATAAAAAAATACATATTTTTTAAATCCGTGTTAAATAATTTTGCTAAGTGAGAGTACAAATCACAAGATTCAACCAACAGATAGTGCTCCCATCTGAGTTCATCCAGTTTTAATATCTAAATTTTAAACAGTTCAATGGTGCCAAATTGGTGGTTTAGTTTGAAAAATTATGCTCAATAATTATTTCAAATGTAAAGAAAGAGAATACGTATTTGTTAACAGAAGTCAGTTTTTTCCTATTTCTGCTAGATATATAGGGAATACATTTTTAAAGAATATTAGTAGCCTATCCAGATTGCCTGCAGACCTTAATCTGTCCCTTCTCCACATCACTGTCCTAAAAAGGACAGCATAGTGTCTCAAATGCGGTACATATTTTAATGAATGCTTGTTGAATCAGATCTAATCTTAAATTATGTTCAAAGTAAATTTATAGACATTGCCTCTGCCCTTTGGTGACAAAAGTAGATTTGAATATTCAACTATCTTATCTATTAGACATTTCCACTTGGATGTCAGTGCCAACCAGGAAATATACATTACTAGTCCACTAGTCCATGAAATATTTGTTACTTATTTGCAACAAAAGAAGTACAGAAATTGAAATACTTTAAAACTTCATAACAGGCCCTGGCCAGGTAGTTCAGTTGGTTAGAGCATCATTCCAATAGCTAAGTTTGCAGGTTTGATCCCAGTCAAGGTTTGACATGTACATGATTAATACCTGTGCTACCTGAGACTTCCAGCTGAGTTATATTGCTCTGAAGCACACAGGATTTTTGAGATGGCAAGAAAATAAAAAATGTGAAAAAAACTATCCATCAGATACTAAGAATGCTTAGGGAGTCCCTGGTTATATAGTATTGTTTCCAATTCCCAACAGAGATTAACCGTTGGGACTCAGGGAAAAAAAAAAAAGGAATTCCTGAAAGGATAATACATACTTTTCTTTTTCATAGCACTTTATTTTAGACACTTTAGAAATATAATTAGTAATCATAATAATAAACAATGAATTATTTTTCTGTAATAGGGTTATACCAAAAGTTTCAGAAGGTTCTTTTGATTTAAAAAAGGTGATAATGAAAGTTTGGCTTATTATTATTATAAACCAATATATTAAACAAGATTACATATTTCATTTACTTGTAAGAATTATTGCTACCTGTTACAGACATTTCATAATTAAACAGCACTAAAAGAAGGAAGATTTAATGAAAAATAAATTATAAAATTATTAAGAATAAAAATTTAATATTTAAAAAGTTATTCTTCAAATGACAATCCAAAATGAGACATTAACTGCCTTATCTAATAGATTTGATCTTTGTTTTATGACAAATATTCCAGATTAGGAAAAATTCTGTTCATTCTGTGATGTTGGTTCAGTTATTAAAATAGATTACAAAAGCATTATGAGATTGGACATTACGGCATATGTTGCTTTATTTTTTTTTTAATTCTAATCTGAGGATATTTTTCCCCCCATTGATTTTTCAGAGAGAATGGAGGAGAGGGAGAGGAGGGGGAGAGAGAAACTTCATTTGGTTGCCTCCTGCTTCTGGGGCTGGGATCAAACTTTTAACCGGGTTGCATGCCCTTGGCCAGGGTTTGAACCCGCAACCCTTCGGTCCCAGGGCTGATGCTATAACCACTGGGAAAAACAGCCAGAACACTTTGCTTTATATAAACTTGTTTACTTTCTTTTTAAATGTTTTCTTTTTTTAATCTGATAAAGTTCCTTATTCTATAGCCTTTGCTCCAATTAAAAAAATATTTTTATTGATTTCAGAGAGGGAGGGAGAGGGAGAGATAGAAACATCAATGATGAGAGAGGATCATTGATTGGCTGCCTCCTGCAAGACCCCCTCCGGGGATCAAGCTGACAACCCCAGCGCGGACTCCAACCGAGACCTCCTGTTCAAAGGTTCACGCTCAACCACCAGCCACCGCTCAATAGCACTTGCTGGAGATAGAAGGCAGACTTTATTCTGGCCCATGGAGGTAGTTATGGGGACCACTGCCATGGGGTTTCACAGTGAGGGAGAGAGGTGGGTCTCAATTTCAAATTCAGTGAAGTGGGTGAAAAATTACCAAGAGAAGACCGCAGGGGTGAGGGCAGTCCTGGCTAAACCGACCTAACTGAAAACAGACCAGGGTGACCAGGCATCGCCTGAGGGGTGATGGAAGATGAGCAACCCCATCAGATATGGAGGATAATCAAATACTGCGGCGAGGGGTGGGCGGTATTTTGGGGGAGTGGGCTCTGGTAAACTGACTTGGCAGCGTTCTTGCTGCAACCGGATTTTACGAGGAAATGCACAGAGGCACCTGGGAGAAAGTTTAGGGGCCTGACTAACGTTGGACCAAGCAAAGAATCGTTGTCACTACCTCAAGTATTTCCAGACCCATCTTTTTTCTAGGAGCTGTCCAGGGCGCCTTCGGTCCCCGCAGCCAGGCTGGAGGATCTAGCCCGCAGTTCATTGAGGTCACAGCAGTTCTGCACAACTGGCAGGCCTCGAGAGGGGGCTGTCTCGGCTTGGGCAGCCTTGCACTGTAGGACTCGCCTGCATGCAAACACCAGCACCGACCGCGGGGGGCGAGGTCTGCGCCCCTCTGCGCGCTCCGCCCGCTCCCCCTCCCCCGCCAAGTGGGAGGCGGAGGGAGCCCGGTGCCTTCACCTCGCCCCCGCCGCTCTCCTCCAGCGGAGAGCACGTGCAGGGCTGTGCGAGTAGGCTACTGGGACCCAGACGGCAGGGAAGGGGCAGGGGTGGGGTGCGGGAATGCGGGGCTCATGCCGACAGCCGCCTCTCCCCGCCCCGCCCCGCCTGCCCCCCTGAAAGGCGGCTCCAGAAAGGGCGTGGAAGGGAACCGGAGCAGCGGGGCACGAGTTCAGGCGGCGGGAGGAGGGAGGATGCCACCCGCAGGCAGCAGCTCCTGGCGGCCCGGCGCCCGCTCTGCCCCGCGGAGTCGAGCCTCGGAGGTTTCCAGCGTGACGCCCGGGCACCCCGCGTCCCCGCCGGCCGGCTGACGGTGCACCCGGGGTCGCCCCGCTGCTCCCGCCCTCTCCCCAGGTGCGCTGCCGGCCGCAGGTGAGCCTAGCCCCGCGCCGCCCAGAGTATCAGGTGTCGTGGGAACGGCGCCCGCCGCGCAGGGCGGAACCGCGATGTCGGAGCCGTCGGGGACTTAAAGCGGGAGGGTCGGCCCCCGGACGTCGGGTCTATGGAGGAGACGCACGTGGCAGGCGGGTACCCGCTGCAGGTGTTGGGCGCAGCGCCCGCCCGGCCACCCCGCCGAGGTCAGTGGGGGCGCGCGCGGGCCGCGGTCGGGCGGGGGTCCGCGGGTCGGGTCGGCGCGCCCCCCGCCGGGGTGCTCGGGTCCTGGCTGCAGTGGCCGGAGGCTCTGCCCCTGCCCCGAGCCCCGCAGCCAGGCCCCTGCCCGCCGAGAAGGCCGAGGCGGAGACGCCGAGAGCCGGGAGCCACGGGAGGACGCCTCCCCGAAGAAGGCCCGGGGAGGGGGCGGTCTGCGGGCGGCGGCTCAGAGCTGGCCTGGACGGTGCACAGCCAGCCTCCTTCCAGGGGGCTACCCCGGTATTAGAGGCGTGGGGCGGACGGAAATGGGGGGGGGGCGCAAAGCCGGGGTCCCTGCGCTGGCGAAAGCCGCGTCCAGCCCGCTCGGTAGTCTAAGGGGCTCCGGGGGCAGTGGCCCCGCAGGAAGGCGCGGCTGCTGCGGGCTCCGCTCTCGGATGAGCGCCCCAAAGGGAACCAAATACCAGCCCAATCAAGTCAGCCTGGTCGAGAACAGATAAAAAGGTGAAGGAAGAAAGAAAGAACCGAAAAGAGACCGACGTTTTGTGTCTGATGCAGCGACAACGCGCGTCTGGAGCAATGAGGTGGCGTTGCGCTTGGTCACCAAGTGTGAGGCTTTTGCCGTTTACGCATAGTCCCTAGTTCTCGCTCATCTCCCGCAGCTCCATCCAGTTAAGTCTGTCATCGCCCTCAATCAATAACCTCTGTGTGTTAGGTTGTAGATTCCAATAATACCTCGAGATAGCACCCTCGGGACCCGCAGCTCCGCCCACCCCGCCTCCTGCTGGGCGCTGGGGGGCGGGGGTGGGGAGGGGTGTGCCCGGCCCTCCTTCAGCGCCCAGGGGCCTGGACAGGTTGCCGTTTTCACAGTGCACCCAGCTCGGAAGGGCAGCTGTGATGCGGCAAAGCTAACGTTTGCAGCAGGTTCAGCGGTCAGTCCTGGTACAGGTAATATCCGGTTCCCCGGACGACTAGGTGCGATGTGCTGAATAAATTAATTGGGGTTGGCTCATTTTCTCCGTTGTTCCTATGGGTTACTGTTACATGGCATGTGGCTAGTTTGTTTCAAGTTTAATTTTCCCTGTATCAAAATAGAAAGGGCTTAATGCAGTGGTTCTCAACCTTCTGGCCCTTTAAATGCAGTTCCTCATGTTGTGACCCCACCATAAAATTATTTTCGTTGCTACTTCATAACTGTAATGTTGCTAGTGTTAGGAATCATAATGTAAATATCTGATATGCAGGATGGTCTTAGGCGACCCCAGTGAAAGGGTCATTTGACCACCAAAGGGGTCGCGACCCACAGGTTGAGAACCGCTGGCTTAATGTGCCCTCAAATCTGTAATTCACCAACATGCTTTATTATTAAGAGCTTCCTTATGTTGGTGTTCATATGAGTTTTGAGCAACATAAAATCATCTCCGTTTTAAGTCCCATAATAAGTCTTTTAAAATGCTGATTAAAAACATCATACCTTTTTGAAGGAAAGAATAACGTGTTCTTGAGTGAAAATCCTAAGGTATCAGTAAACTTTTTCTCTCCTTTATGTCTTTACCTATGAGCTATTGTACTCATATTTTGAAAGACATTTTAACATACACACAAGCCACACTTTAATGAGTCCTATTATGATTATTTCATTTTGAAGGGGTTTGTATGCTATTATAAATATATTTTATGTTATTGATTCAGCAATATTCTTATTAGATATATAAAGAGTTTAAAAACATATCCCATGCCTAGTTTTTATAGTAAATATCTGTTTTTTGGAGATGCTGTATTTGCTATGAATAACTGAATCAGAACCAAAAATGGGATTCTAAGCTTGAATGTGGTGCCTAAACAGTGACTTGTCACATATTGTATTAATCTGTATAGTTTGAATTCCCCTTTGATTTCTGAGTACAGGTTATTGGAAACATACCAAACAGAGCCATCCTTTTATACGGAAGGACTACCCCTGGTGGTTTGGGGTATTTTATTTTGAACAGGTTTCCAGATTATCCATATTAGTCTGAGAAAAAAGTCCAAGATAGGCCCCAGCTTCTGGAGTGACTTCTTGGTCACTTTGGAAAAGCTGACTCTAAAGACAGTAAAACCCCAGCCTTACCCCTTTCAAAGGGACAAGCGAAATGATAGCCATGACGTTCTCTGAAAAGTAAAACGTGCTGCAGAAATGTCAAATCTCCAATAAAAAGCAAATATAAGTGACATGGCTGCCTGGGACTTGGACTTAAATTGAGCTTCTGTGCTGCCCGTTGTAGGACAGTCCAGGCCCCCGAGGCTCACAGGGCCGCTGAGAACCTCGTGGGCAGGTTCAGGAAACTGCGGGGCTGCGGGGAGAGTGAGGCCGCCTGCTCAGTGTGAGGCCCTGTGCTAGGCTTTGGCTGCGTTTTCACTTGTAACGCTCAGTGCCACCGTATGACAGCACCCCCTGTCCTCATTTTGCAGAAGGGAAAACAGGTCAGAGAGGCCCATGTCACAAAAGTGTCAGGTTGTAGAACCGGGATTGAAAGCCAAACAGAACTCAGTGGCTTAAAGCTGTTTTTGATAATCTGACAACTCTTTAAGTCTCTCCCGAAGAAAAGTGGCCGTATCCACATCTATAAAAAATGTTCACATGTGATTTCAAGGTCCACCTGCCCTCTGAAGCCCTCACCTGGGCTTTCAGCTCACAATCCATGCTCTATAGCTGCCACTGAACGAGACAGAAAGCCTATACATACCATATGTGTAACGTTTTTCTAAATGTGGCCCCTGAGTTTTGTAAATTTAACTGAGTAAAAAAAAAAATCATTTAATAACGGAAACAAAAAGAAAAATGACATGTAACATTCTAATTGAGTCTGTAGACATCTAAAGTGCAGTTTACAACAACGGTGCTAATTTGAAACCAGATCTTCTGTTGCGACTCCTTCAGCTATCCTGCAATAGCAAAGAACATAAACTTGTGTCTTTACTTACAGAATGGAAACAGTTTTGTTTGTTTTTTCCCTCTAGAGATGGCAAATCCTGAGGTCGTTACAAATAGCTGCAGCTCTCAGCAGGAGGAAAATGGCTGCACATTTAACCAGAATACATCTCCCTCTGAGGAGCTTCTATTAGAAGACCAGATGAGGCGAAAACTCAAATTTTTTTTCATGAATCCTTGTGAGAAATTCTGGGCTCGAGGCAGAAAACCATGGAAACTTGTCATACAAATTATAAAACTTGCGATGGTGACTATCCAGGTGAGCACCTCAGGTCAGGTCAGAGGTTTGTTAAAAACCACTTTTAATGACCAAGAGGCCCGTGGCTAGTGTTTTTTTTGTTATTTTTAAATATATTTTTATTGATTTCAGAGAGGAAAGGAGAGAGAGGGGGAGAGAAAGAAAGGGAAAGAGAGAGGGAGGGAGAGAGGAGGGGAGAAAGAGAGAGGGAGAGAGAGAGAGAGAGAGAGAGAGAGAGAGAGAGAGAGAGAGAAACATCAATGATGAGAATCATTGACCAGTTGCCTCACGCATGCCCCCCACTAGGGATTGAGCCCGCAACCCAGGCATGCGCTCTTGACCGGAATCAAACCCAGGACCCCTCAGTCCGCAAGCCAACACTCTGTCCACTGAACCAAATCAGCCAGTGGTTTTTATAACTTTGAACTGCGTTCATAATGGGGAACAATAAATAAGGAAACATGAAATCTTAAACCCTTCTGTCTTAAATATTTGTGAAAGAAGACTTTCGGGTTTTTTTTCTTACCTTTTTCCTGTTCATCTTTCCTTAAGTTATCATTTCAGCCACATAATCCAATTAGTTTTCAGGAAAAGAAAATTTGCCTTCCAGTGGAGAGGTTTCTGAATCCACCTTGGAAATTAGCTGTTGTCTAATCAGAAGTCTTTTTCTTCCTAGTTAGTTTCCTGGGAATTTCTCTTCAGGCACTTCAAGGGTTTCTGTAAGCAAGTCCTGGGATTCTTGGTGATCATGGGAGTCCTGCTGTGGAAGAATCAGAGTTAACTAAAAAGGAGTAGCATAGGTAGTAAGTGAAAAAGGACACTTCATTTTAGGAGATGTTAAGAATCTCATTTTCTTGGTCTTTCTTAACATTTTTTGGGGGGAAACAAAATTTTGTGATTCTTTATACGTGTGATTTACTCTTGTGTAGAAATGTTTTTTTGTTTTTTGCTGCTGAGAGCAATTATCTTTCATTGAGAGCAAATAGGCAAAAATAAAAGTAGATTTTAACAGGGGAAAGAGATGTTTTATTAGTACTTTCTCTTTTTGGTTAAAAAATAACAACAAAAAAACAACCCAACAACCCATAACTAAATAAACAACATATATTCAAGGAGAAAAATATTTTAAACCCTGAAGTCACTAATCTTAACTGGTTATTGAGAACAAATGCTTAAGATTGTTAGAAGCTGAGGGGATTTCTACGATCACATGAAGTTGGTAGAATTCTTTCATATGTTTTTCTGTTGGTGATAGCAACGATTTTTCTTTAAAAGTAAATGGTTGAACACAAATACCTTCTACTTAGAATGAGTGCTGTGTTTTGGGCTAAATATTGTATAGGCATCATCACGTTCAGTTCTTAAAACAAATCATAGAGAGTGGTATTCCCATTTCATAGACCAGAACACTGAGGCTTAGTGAGGTAAAATAGCCTATCACAGACAGGAAGTGAAGAGCAGAACTGAAATTCAAACTCAGATTTATTCCCTCTAAGATTTACGATCTTAATTATTCCTTAATCTTTTATGAAGCTTACCTAACCTTCCTGGGTTTCTTAGAGTGGTTAAGAGAAAAATTGACCATTGGTTTAATATGTTAAGCTTGTTAGTAATAAACATGTGAAAGGTGTTTAGGTAAGTTTTTGAAAGGAGCTGAGGTTTCTTAACTGAGATGTTTCGTTATATCTGAGCAATCAAGCAAATATCACATAAAGACAACTTTGTAATTGATCCATAAGGGTGACTTGGTAACAGATTCCCTCTTCAGGGAAAAGAAGGTGGTATTTTTGTTAAGTGGAGATGTTGTGTCTCGGTAGCAAAAGAAAGATGTGTGCAATGATAGGGACCTTACTGAAAGTTTTCTCTTCCCCACTGCCTGGCTCAGTCTGAATTACAGCAGTTCTGTCCCAGCCTCCTGTCTGCCTGTAGGCCCATGAGGACAAGGACTGTTGCCTCTCATTGTATCCTCAGTACTGGCACGTGGGGGGGCCTCGTGTATTTGAGGACGTGTTTGCGAATTCTTTGGAGGTTGTTTGGTCATCAGCGTCAATAGATGTGAAATCCCTGGAATATCAGACTGTCGTCTTATTGGGATTTAAGTAGGACTTTGAACTGAAAGAGGCTCTTCAGTGATGGGGTTGAGTTAGGTGGAGAGAGATGACATGTGTAGGGTATAGGGCACACATTTGCAAAGGGAGAAGGAAAGAAAAAAGACTCGTCTACTCTATTTTTCTCCATCAGAACCTGGGTTGTGCAGTTTGGTTGTGCAGTCTGTTAGATGGCTTCAGTTTTAACTATATACTTTTGGATAATGCGACTTGGAAAAAATATTTTACTGATTTCTCACAGACAGAAAGGGAGAGGACAGAGAGCTAGAAACATCAATGAGAGAGAAACATCAATTAGCTGCCCCCTGCTGGGGATGTGCCCACAACCAAGGCACATGCCCCTGACCAGCATCCAACCCAGGACCCTGCAGTCTGCAGGCCGACGCTCCATCCACCCAGCCAAACCAGCCAGGGCTCCTGAAGCTTTTGATGGGAGCAATGCCATAAATGAGATCAGACATTAAAAAAAATGTTAAAGATGCATTTAAGCATAACCAATGGACGCAGAACACTGGAGGGTAAGGGAGGGGGGGGAAGGGCAGGGGAAAAAAGAGATATATGTACTAATATTTGTCAAACTGTATGTAATAAAAAAAAATGTTAAAGAGATGCAAAACCACTTCCTTTTACCTTAGAACTAGAAACCTACCTTATCGTTAAGGACAAATTAATTCATAGCTACTGAAGATTAATTTCTATGGAACATATTCAGGATTAATTAAACACTGAATCTTGAATAGATGAATTGATTATTATATAGAGACCTTTATTTTGATGTTTTCACCCTCTAACTTTTTCCTTTTTTCCCTGTAAGTTGGTCTTTTTTGGGTTAAGTAACCAGATGGTGGTAGCTTTCAAGGAAGATAATACTATAGCATTCAAACACCTCTTCCTAAAAGAATATGTGGACCAAGCGGATGACACGTATGCAGTTTACACACAGAGTGATGTATACAGTCAGATCATCTTCGCAGTGAACCAGGTAAATCAAGCATGCCTTTAAAAAAAAATAGATACTTTAATGGAATTTACTTGATTTTCCCTTCTCAGGGGTGCATGTGCATTCTTTACTTGGGAGAAAGTAAAGAATTGAAACAAGCTATATAAACTTGAATAGATTGAAAAACAGCAATGTACGTAATAGAGACTGATTTTCAGATGGAGAAGGCTGAATATTTCTGTAATGTATAAATAGCATGTATAAAATCATTTTTAAAATGTTTTAAAAATATTGCCAACAAACTTTTACAAAACTGTAAATTGAGAATAGTTTTTGGTCAGTAACACAGAGACAGAAACTTGAAAGACTTAATTAAAAGAATCAGAACTAGGGCCTCAAAGGTTTAAAATTATTAACCACGATGCTGGTTGTAAGTAGTCATTAAGTCCTCAGAGTTTATAGTTTCAGAGGCCCTTAATACTTAATGAGAATATTCGCTTTGCAGAGTATATAGCAACCAAGACCTGAAAGTTCACTTAAAAAATGAGTAAGGCCTTTATGTCATGCATGACAATGAACTTATTGTGACATGGATTAACTGCCAAAAAAGTAAGCTTGTTTTTCATCCAGATGAGTCAAATTCCTATTCTGAGTTTGTAATCAATTTGTTTTTGCTATAAATAGTACTTTCTCAAGATCCTATTTCTCTTATTTCGTAGGTATCATTGAAAGTGTTCTTTTTTAAAAAAATAAAATCCTCACCTGAGGATTTTTTCCCCATTGATTTTTAGAGAGAGGGAAGGATGGAGAGAAATATTGATGTGAGGGAAACACATGGATTGGTGGCCTCCTGCATGAGCCCCCACCAGAGTCCGGTCAGGTACTTGTCCTTGACCAGAATCTAACCTGAGACTCTTCGGTCCATAGGCTGACGCCCTACCCACTGAGCAAAACGGGCTAGGGCTGAAAGTGTACTTGAAGTATTTCCAACCCGGCTTAGTTTCAAATTTATTACAACTCTCCTTCACACAATTGTTATAATGCAACCATGTCTCTTCATTATCTAGAGACAATCTCTGCACACTGAAATGATAAAGTGCTAAGGATAATTACATAATGGATATGTAATTATGACACCAAAGCTTGCTGTTAGCATTCCAATTGCAAGAATGGCCCAAAATCTACAGTAATAGAAATAAGCTGTGTAAGTTGTTAAATAGAATTACTGGTATGTCCTACGATTTGTAAGGAAAAAATATATAATGCTGGAAATATTCGGTTTTGAGATTTTTGTTTTAAGCTTATTAAGTTTCTCTAAAGCTACTTTGAACCAAATTGGTAGTTTCTTTGTTTTGTTTTGTGTGTTTTGTTGTGCGGGTGGGGGGGGGGGCGGAATAGAGGCAAGAAGTAAACAATTCATTAAACTCCTCCTAAAATGTATTTACCTTAATTGGTAGACTTAAACTTAGTTTTGAAAATATAGTACTACTTGGCCTGGGGCTGGCATGGCTTAGTATTTGAGCATTGACCTATGAACCGGGAGATCATGGTTCAATTCTCAGTCAGGGCACATGCCTGGATTATGGGATTAATCCTAAGTGTGGGGCGTGTAGGACACAGCTGATCAATGATTCCCTCTCATGATTGATATTTCTATCTCTCACTCTTCCTTCCTCTCTGAAATCAATAAAAATATGTTTATAAAAATGCAGTACTCTTATCAGATTTCTACATTCTTTCTAGAACTGCATGTAGACTCCTTACTCTAATATGTAAGTGGAACATAATAATTGGGGTGGTTTATCTTGGGCAAATGATTGCGTTCCATCTTCTAAGCAACTCTCAAGCATTTTTAGCTGAAGATAAAAATATCTTGATCATAATTTTCATGAATAACTAGAGTTTTTGTGGTTAATGAGGCTCCAGGTAACTGAAAAGGGACAGTGTGGACTGGTGTTAAAGAAGGAGCTTTGTTTGTTGTAAGGAGATATCCTGATAGTTGAGATGATAGTCCCTGAGGGGAGCTGACAGATGGGACCGGGGCTTCTGGGCTCTTAAAGGTATTTCTATGACTAATTAGTTATCCCGGAGGGATTAGCCCCCAGATGTCCTCTAAGGAGACCATTTCTAGGTTTATTCTGATCCAATGCTGGTTATGACATCACCTTTGTTTATTATATACTAGTTCATTATATATGCTTATATATTTGAATGTCAGAACACTAGTTGTTTTGTTTTAAATGATACCTTGGCTTTCCTCAACCAATTGTGGGTCATCTCAAAGGGTTCCTTTCTTTCATCTGCCCCTTACATTTGGGCAGTCCCCAATGTAATGCGTGACAGTCCCCAATGTAATGTGTGACGTCCACAATGTCCTGTTCTCAACAGCCCTGCTCAGCTCCAGTAGACTCAAGCCCATGGCTTCTTTTATGGAGTTAGTCCATCTCCTATTTGTTCTTCCTCTTTTCCTGCTGCCTTCTGTTTTCCTAGCATCGGTTTTTCCAAAGAACCTTGCCTTGTCTTGATGTACCTGAAATAGACTATCACCCTCAATATCTTTTACCTTCTTTTTCATGTAAAGGACTTTTTATCTCTTATGTCCTCCCTGCTCTCCTATCCCCCTTATAAAACTACCATTTTGGCTCAGAGTGGCTTTAGAAAGGCTTAATAAATACACTATTTCCTTGAATAGAAAACAAAAATCTCAAAATGGAACATCTCCAGCATTACACTATTTCTCCCTATATGTAGGACGTAATGCTATTTTAATAATTTATGCCACTTCCATTATCATAGATTTCTGGCTCATTTTCCCAATCTCAACACCCTAATCACACATATTATCCTAATGGTTTACTGTGCATAGATTAGCTCTAGGAAATGAAGAGCCACTGCAACATTATAATAATATTTTACCTCACTATTCATTTGATACCTGTTCCGGGCCTAATGCTGTTCTGAGTACTGGGGTTAGAGCAGAGAACTTAATAAATTCCTAGCCCTGTGGAATTTGCATTCTAATGGAAAAGATGCCTTTAAAACAAGTTTAACCAAAATTATTTGATTTTATATAGTGATGAATACCGTGAAGTAAAATAAAGTAGCATAAGGCATTAGTAGTACAGGGTGGTCAGAAAAGGCCTCTCTGAGAACTTAAAGTGTGAAGAAGAATATTTCAGGCTGAACAGGTAGCAACAGCCAAGGCCCTGCCAGCCAGGAAGCACTGAGTAAGTTTCAGGAAAACGCAAAGGAGGCAAGTGTGACTGGGCCAGGAAAAGAGCTACGAAGTTTACTCTGAGGGAGCCAGGAAGCCATGGAAGGAGGGAGAGACTCTAACATACACTAGCAAAGGCTAACATTTATTCCCTCAAAATTCTGGCATCTGTTATGTATCAGATACTGGTTTTGGTACATAAATACAGTAGTGAACACACAGACAAAGTCAAGAAGGTCATATTCTAATAGGAAGAGAATAGCAATCTAATCTAATAAAAGAGAAATAAGTAAATTAACCATCACTTCGCAACACCCACCAGCCAATCAGGAGTGAGTATGCAAATTATTGGGACAAAGATGGTGGCAGCCACAGAGCCAGCTGGAAGGCAGGTGGGAGGCTTGAGTCGCCCTGACAATGAAGAAGCCAAGCTTCCCACCTGCGCTGGCTGGCTGCTGGAGGAGGGGCCTGCAAATGGCCCTCAGCCCCTCACCTAGGCTGGCCACATCACCATCAGTGTGAGGGGACCTGCTGGGGAGCGTGGCCAGCATGAAAATGGCCCTCAGCCCCTTACCCAGGCTGGCCACACCCCCATGGGGTGAGGGTCTCTGCTGGAGGCATGGCCAGCCTGCAAATAGCCATCAAACCCTCATCCAGGCTAGCGAGGCACCCCAGCAGGAACCCTCACCCCATGGGAGTGTGGCCAGCCTAAAAACAGCCCTTAGCCCCTCACCCAGGCTGGCCACACCCTCCCAGCGGGGATCCTCACCCCATGGGGGCATGGCTGGCCTACAAACTGCCTCAGCCCCTCCCCTAGGCTAGCACCATCCCCAGTGGTGACCCCCACCCCAATAGGGGTGTGGCCAGCCTGAAAATCACCACAGGCCCCTTGCTCAAGCCACCCCACAATCTAAGGGGTTCCAGATTGGAGAGAGTGCAGGCTGGGCTGAGGCACACCCCCTCCCCCCATGCATGGATTTTGTGCACCGGGCCTCTAGACCTATATAATAAAAGGCTAATATGCAAATCGACCAAATGACAGAATCACTGGTTGCTATGATGCACAATGACCACCAGGGGGCAGACCCTCAATGCAAGACCTTCACTCTGGTGGTCAATGTGCTCCCATAGGGGAGTGCCATTCAGCCAGAAGCCGGGCTTATGGCTGGCAAGCACAGTGGTGGTGGGAGCCTCTCCTGCCGCCATGGCAGTTGGACATCCCCCAGGGGCTCCTGGACTGTGAGAGGGCACAGGCTGGGCTGAGGGGAACTTCTCCCCCCCCCACTCCGTGCATGAATTTTGTGCATTGGGCCTCTAGTAAGTAAATAAATAAGGATATCATCTGTCAGTTGGTTATTTGTTTAAGGTAAAACACACAGAAAAAGTAGGCAGAGTGAAAGGGTGGAGATGGTCAGGGAAGCCTTCTCTGAGAAGATGACACAGGTGAGCAGAGAGCAGACAAAAGAGCAGTAAGGCAGCCCATGATGATCTCAAGGAAGAAGCTTCCAGGGAGAAGCAACAGTCTCAAATAGGTTCATGACTTAGGTGTCACTGTTCTAAGGGTTTTACGTGCCTTAATTCACTTACTCTTTGTGACTGTAGTAAGGAAATATTTGTCACAGCCCTATGATTTCTTTACAAAGACAAGACTGCGGTGAGAGTCTGGATTGGAGGCAGGAAAGTCAGGTTAACCAGATGGGACACGATGGAGGAGTAGACCAGGGCGATCGCAGTGAAGGTAATGAGAAGTGGTCAGGTTTGGGATATCATCGGAAAGTGATGCATGATTTTCTGATGGACTGGAAATGGAGTATGAGAGAAGAAGGCCACAGGATCATTTCCAAGTCTTGTCCTGGAAAGTGATTGACTTATGGAGTTGTTTATGGAGAAGGAAATTATTGTAGAAAGAGATAAAATGTTACTTGTTTGTCCATCCATGATGAAGATTTCTCTTAGACACCACAGGTAGATTGCTACCCACTTGTATATGGAATCTAGTGGAGAGGGCAGGGCTGGAGAGATACATGTGGAAATCCTCAGCATATAGATGGTCTATAGCATGGGACTGGTGGAGTCACCCATGGAGAGAATGTGGTGAAAGAGGCTGAAGACCGAATGCAAGGTACCCTGAGATGGAGAGGTTGGGAGGAGGAGATTCAGCTAAGGAGACTGAGAGGGGGCAGCCTGGGTTCCAGGAGACAAGAGGAGAAAGTATGGCACGAAGGGGAAAACACTCACCTCACCAGGCACCACGGGGAAGTTCCGTTAGGCGAGGACCGGCAACCAGGCACGAAGCACTGAGAACGGGGAACTAAATATCGGGTTTGGTAACATGCTGCCTCCACCAGGCCCAGCTCAGATTCAATTCCATGGGCCCGTGTTATCAATGATTCCCTTCAACGATCACAGCATGTTTCACATGCACCCTTTGGGAGAATTATTTATCTGTGTCTATCCCACTAAGTTATTAATTCCAAGAGGCAGATACCATGGGCTTATCTTTGTATCACTAATTGTGCCAACTGACATTGTTCCAAATGAGCCCTGAAACCCTTCGTTTTGTGTTCTTCACCCACAGAAATCCACTAAGAGGTTTAAGTGGACAGTCATTCCAAAATACCATGTGATTCTCATTTGTAAAAGTCATATTTTGTTTTAGAGGACTCGCCAGGACAGGGGAAGAATATTGCTATGAATACGGCTAAGCTATATTCTTCCAAAGATAAATATTAAAAAGATATTTTTTTTAAATAAAAAGTTTTGCTGGTTAGCCTGGAACAATTATATCCCCCTTCCTGTATTGCAGTAGTGAAGCAAAACCCTGACCCTACAGGATGTAGGTCTAAGATAAAATAAATTTGTATCCACACTCAATGTAAAAGCCGGTTCCCCGAACACAGTTCTTTAAAGGAGGAAAGAAGATTATGCGGGTTAAGCCTTTAATTTTGCGGATAAGGAAATAGGAGCTCAGAAAAGTTTGTGATTTACCTGAGGTCATGGATTTGACACCTGAACTCAGAACTCGTTCTCAGGTGCTCTTCGCCCCTCTGCCGCCAGGGGGCGCAGTCCATGCCACTGACTCTGCGAGTCAGTGGCAGGGTCTCCACCCAGAGCAGAGGTGGGAGCCTGCCAGTTTCAAAGGCAGGGAGGGAGCGGGGTCACGGCTGGCATTCCCACCTTCCGTTTCTCTTTTTGGTTGAAGTATTTGCAGCTCCGCAACATCTCAGTTGGAAACCACGCTTACGAGGATAAGGGCGCCCAGCCGTCCGGTATGGCGATCTGCCAGTACTTCTACAAGCAAGGAAACATCTGCCCTGGAAACGATACCTTTGACATTGATCCCCAAATTGAAACTGGTAATGCTCTTCTATAAGCTGGGACTTCCACTTTCCATTCCTATGATTTGTATTTTAAATCAGTAATATCATCTCTGAAAACGTTGATTTGGTCTGTGCTAATTAGTAGGTCATCTGTAAAACCATCTAACAGTTGCGTGTCCGTCAGGTACTGTCCCGCGGTTTATTATTATTATTACCGTTTTGTGGAAGACTACAGTATGGCGCAGAGAGTTAAGGGATCTGCTCAAGGTGGAGCTAGTAAGAGGCAGAGCGAAATCTGACCCAGGCTGTCTGGGCTCTTAAGCACTGTATATTCCACTGCCTCTCATGCTGGATTAGCTCATTAAATAGGCAGGTGTTTTCCTTACAAAAAATTATGCTTGCAAAGTCTTGATGTGTGTCCAGCTCCCTACCTTTACTAGCATCTCACTATTCAGTATCTAGGGGGGAGGGGAGGGAAGAGTAGGCTGGGGAAGGAAGGAGAGCCAGAATTTAAAAGAGGACAGCTTATTCTTAGCATCAATGTGTTATTTGCAAGTTGTACCTAAAACATTAGCTCAGCTCGTTCAGTTAAAAAAAAGGTATTAATCTTATTCATCAATGTCACCTCTGTCATTTAATAAAAAAAATAAAACATATTTGAATGCTTTCATCAATAGTGACTGGGACTTTTTTTTGAGAGGAATAGTAAAATATTACAGTACTGATTAGTGAAAACCTTCTAAGATGCTATTTTCCTTTAAAAATGCTGATTGAGGAAAAATAGTCAACACATAATACGAAAAAAAGTAGATCCTTTATGCTTAGAAAATATTTTTATTTGACACTGCAAGTGTCTCAAACCTGTTTAGATACAATAAAAAAAAAAGGGGGGGGGGAGGTCTCCAAGTTTAGGTTTAAAGGCCAGGAGGGAAGACAGCATGCTACAGAAGACTAATGAGATCAGGTTCAGAACTTTTTCCACTCCCACCCACTGCAGAAATATAGCCACTTATGTCTTAAAAACAAATGAGTCAATGTAACCCAGAGCTCGGTATAGATGTCTACCCTTAAAATCTTAATTCAGAAACGTACTAGAATCTGAATATTACTTTTGAAAAAAAAAAAAATATATATATAATTACCTTTCCAAGATGTCGTTTTACGTATTTTGGCCGCAATATTATGTTTTCTGAGGCAGAATGTTTCTCCGTGGAGCCAGATGAATCCTTTTACATCGGAACCCCAGAAGAAAATAAACTCAACCTAACACTAGACTTTCACAGGTGAGCGAGGCAGGCGGGAGTGTGACTTAGGTTTGGGAGCGCGTGTTTTCACTGCACTGAAGTCTCTTCTGTTTCCTAGACTCCTAACCGTGGAGCTGATGTTTAAACTGAAGGCCATTAACCTGCAGACTATTCGTCATCACGAGCTCCCTGACTGTTACGACTTCACTCTGACGGTAAGCGTGGGCTGGGCTGGTTTGGTTCCAGTTCGGAGAAAAGTGTTTTATTTAGTTATATGTGTCATCTGCTTGCATTAGGGCATCATCAAATGTATAGGATGTTTCGGCTTGAATGTGCTTAAGGGGAGCGTTGGAACAGCTGGCTCTATTTTGTGACAATAACTTGTTTACTTGTTAATTAATTATCTTTCTTCTGTACTTCAGCCTAAGTTCTATGAGGGCAGGGACCTTGTCTTGTTCGTGGTTGTGTCTTTAGTACCAAGGCAAGTGTCTGGCACAGGGTAGGTGTTCCAATACAAAAGGAGTTTTGTAGGTTCAGCGTCCAGCCGTCTGTGGCTGTGTGCTTAAGTCCTTGTCGAGGGTTCTTGCTGAGTTTCCTTGCCATGAATGAATGTTTGTAACCTTTGGGTTATTGCTCACAGTGCCTTCCTTGTGCTGCCTCTGAATGCTCTGTTGAGTTTCTCCCCCTTCAGCCCACCCTATCACTCCATGTTCTCCACACTCAGTTGTAAATGGAGCTATTAATGCTCTCTGGAGAGCACAAGATGCCTCTCATGTGAATCTGTCACCTCACGAGGATCAGAGTCTGTAACCCAATGCTGGCTGGTCAAATGCAGGAAGGCATTTTATACAACTTGCCTTCATCTGAAACAAATTTCTGTTACTTCAGCAGGAGTCTGTATCAAAAGCTATTTCCTCAGTACTTAAATAATTGGCTGTAAGAAATCAAGTTCTCACAGCATGGAGGGACCTGGAGAGTATCATGCTAAGTGAAATAAGTCAGTCAGAAAAAGATAAGTATCACATGATCTCACTCATATGTAGAATCTAAGTAACAAAATAAACTGATGCACAGAGTGGATCTAGAGACATGGATGCATGGAACAGATTGCAGAATCTCAGAGGGAAGGTGGGGAAGGGTGGGTGGGTGGGAGGTAATCAACCAAAGACCTTGTATGCACATAAGCATGGCCCATGGACAAAGACAATAGGGTGCTGAAGATCTGGGATGGGGTGCAGGGGCAGGCTGGAAGGGGACTAAGGGGGAAAAAGGAACATATATAATACTTTCAACAGTAAAGAATTATTAAAAAAAGAAAAGAAATCAAGTTATCAGAGATGGAGGTTAAAAAATGTTCAGAACATAGTCTAATGTAGCAATCCTATATAATAAAAGGCTAATATCCAAATAGACTGAACTGTGGAATGACTGGTCGCTATGATGCGTGCTGACCACCAGAGGGCAGGTGCTCAACACAGGAGCTGCTCCTTGGTGGTCAGTACACTCCCACTGGGGGAGCGCCACTAAGCCAGAAGCCAGGCTCACAGCTGGCAAGCACAGTGGCAGTGGCAGGTGCCTCTCCCACCTCTGTGGTAGCACTAAGGATGTCCGACTGATGGCTTAGGCCTGCACCTCTTGGGGAGCCTAAGCCGTCCACCAATTGGACATCCCCCTAGGACTCCTAGACTGTGAGACGGCACAGGCCAGGATGAGGAACCCCTCCTCCCAACCAAGTGCATGAATTTTGTGTACCAGGCCTCTAGTCCTACCTAATAAAAGAGTAATATGCAAAGTGATCATCACTCCGACACATAAGATGGCAGCCCCCAAGTGGCCAAAGATGGCCAGCAGGGGAGGGCAGTTAGGGGTGATCAGGCCAGCAGGGGAGGGCAGTTGGGAGCAATTGAGCCAGCAGGGGAGCAGTTAGGTGTCAATCAGGCTGGCAGGGGAGTGGTTAGTAGGTGATCAGGCTGGCAGTCAGAAGCTGTTAGGGGCAATAGGCAGGCAGGCAGGCAGATGAGTGGTTGGGAGCCAGTAGTCCCGGATTGTGAGAAGGATGTCCGACTGCCCATTTAGGCCTGATCCCCCCCAGGAAAGGGTGCAGGCTGGGCTGAGGGACACCCTCCCCCCCATGCACAAATTTCATACACATGGCCTCTAGTATCTAATCTGATAAAAGAGTAATATGCAAATTGGTGTCACTCCGCTACACCTAAGGCATGCCCACAAGTCAGTCACCACACCCACCAACCAGAGTGACTATATGCAAATTAACCCAGCCAAGAAGGCAGCTGGCAGCCACTGAGCTGGAATAAGCAGGAGGCTTGCCCCGGAGGCGATGGAGGAAGCTAAGGTTCCTGTCTGCCTAGGCCGGATATGGCCTCTGCTCAAAGCAACAAAGTTTCAATTATAGAAGATAAATAAACTCCAGATACCTGCTTCTAGCCTTGGATTCAAGGAAGCGCTGGGAGCCTGGGTTGTCAGGGGCAACCCGACCTGGGCTCCAGTGAAAGCAACAAAGTTTCAACTTTAGAAGTTAAATAAATCCCAGATACCAGCTTCCAGCCAGCCTTGCTGCAAACGGCCATCAGCCTCTCACCCAGGCTGGCCAGGCACCCCAGCAGGACCCTCACCCTGATCTGGGACACCCTTCAGGGCAAACTAGTCAGCCCCCACCCATGCACCAGGCCTCTATCCTAACTAATAAAAGCATAATATTGAAATTGACCGTTTCTTCGGGATGCCTAACAGCCAATCAGAGCAACAGTATGCAAATTATCCCAGCCAAGATGGCGGAGGCCCACCGAACACCGGGTCCAACAGGGCAGACCAGTGGCAGGAGCAGGGTGGGAAGAGCGAGAAGGCCCAGGCTGAGAATAAAGCGGTCGCACTGGTGGTCGGTTCCGGGCAGCAGCGGGCAGCCGCAGGGCCGAGCGGCTGCCCAGGCCCCCGGCCCTGCGGCCAGGGCTGGCAATAGAGCGATCGCGCCCACGGTGGTTCTCGGAGAAAACCCTCTCTGAGCAATAGGCACAAAAAGGTGGACTAAGAGTGAAGGAGGCAATAAGAAAAACCCTCTGATAAACAGACTCCACCCTAAGAACAAGGTTATATTAGAAAAATTGGAAGCCTATGGTTCATTATAGGAAACTATC
Source organism: Murina feae (assembly GCA_004026665.1). NCBI lineage: Eukaryota > Metazoa > Chordata > Mammalia > Chiroptera > Vespertilionidae > Murina > Murina feae. The sequence continues at coordinate 28,603 of PVJC01013309.1, forward strand.
ATAACAAACTTTAAATCCAGTTCAACTCCTGATTAGATAGTCTCAAATCCCCATCCCCATTTCCTTCCGAGGCAAAACAGAACAAAGGACATGTTCATTTCACTTCCAGGAGTAGATATACACACTATCTGTGTTTCAACCAACAATTTTCAGGAAGAAACAATAACAAGGAGGAAGACAAAAAAAAAAATTTCTCCATAGACAAAATCTAATCTAATGTGTGCCGGTTACCTTAGCTCAGTGGCGGGTGCGTGGAGGGGGTACCCCCTTGGGGTCATGCGCGAGCATCCTCCGCCCCCTCACAGAGCGTCTGCTGCAGGTCCGCCACCTGGCTCCACCCTGGGGGCCTCTGTGGGGCGTGTGCAAGCGTCTGCCGCCTGGCTCCACCCCGGGTGTGTTTGCTCAGCAGCATGGCCCCCCCAAGGGACCATGCACCAGTGTCCACCCCCCGGCCTGCCACCCAGCTCTGCACCAGGTGTGTCCCCTCAGCAGTGGGGGCCCACCAGGTATGTGCGATGGTAGGCCACCCGGCTGGAAATGTCCATGCCTGCACTCACCAGCCATCTCACCCCCCAGTGCACGAACCCTGAGGGGGCTGTGGCCAGCCTGAAAACAGTCCTCAGCCCCTCACCCAGACTGGCCATGCATGCCAGCAGGTGGACATCCCCCCCAGGGGTCCCAGACTGTGAGAGGGCACAGGCCGGGCTGAGGAACCCCCTCCTTCCCTCGCCAAGTGCACAAATTTTTGTGCACCGGGCCTCTAGTCCTATATAATAAAGGGTAATATGCAAATTGACCCTAACAGCAGAATGACTGATCATTATGACACACACTGACCACCAGGGGGAAGATACTGAATGCAAGAGCTTCCCTCTGGTGGTCAGTGCACTCCCACAGGGGTAGCTCTGCTCAGCCACAAGCCAGGCTGACAGCTACCAGCACAGCAGTGGTGGCGGAAGCCTCTCCTGCCTCCTCAGCAGTGCTAAGGATGTTCAACTGCAGCTTGGGCCTGCTCCCGCTGGCAAGTGGACATCCCCTGAGGACCCCCAGGCTGCTAGAGAGATGTCTGGCTATCAGCTTAGGCCTGATCCCCTGGGGAGCGGGCCTAAGCCAGCAGGTAGACATCTCCTGAGGGGTCCCGGATTGCTAGAGGGCACAGGCTGGGCTGAGGGACCTCCCCGAGTGCACAAATTTTTGTGCACTGGGCCTCTAGTATATATATAAAAGGCTAAGTGACCATCTGACTGACCATCAACAGGCCAGTAGGTATGATGTGCACTGACCACCAGGGACAATGCAGGAGCTGCCAAGCACCAGCAACTTTGCAGAGTGCCCTCTTGCACTCTGGGACCCCTTGGGGGATGTCAGAGAGCCAGTTTCAGCCCGGTCTCTGCAGGCCAAGCCGATGGACTCCACCTGCCAAAGGGCCCCACTTATTCCGCAGATGCCCTTTGAGCTGTGGCGCCATACCAGGTGTGGCCGGCCAGGGAGGGACTGCGGGAGGTTGGCTCCAGGGCGTGTCCTGCCCGTCTTACCCAGTTCCACCCTTCCCTGCCCCGCTCACCACCTTCTAATTAATTTCCCTTCAATGTGCACAAATCTGTGCACTGGGCCACTAGTTATTTACAACATTTGATAAGAAAAAGCAGTAATACTGTAGGATTATTTTGAATTAACCTGCAAGTTTTGACCCTAATATTAACCAAGTTTTGAATTTTCAATATTACTTGATTTTTTTAAAAAATTGACTTATTCACTGTCCTGTCTTCTCTCTCTCCCTTTCTCACTGAGAAATAAAACTTTTCAGAATTTTTGTGACTTCAAGGCTTAGCTCCAGTGACACCTTCTTCATGGACCCATTTGTGATTCTTCAGTTAGAAATATATTCTGGACTGGCTGGTGTGTCTCAGTGGTTGAGTGTCAACCTATGAACCAGAAAGTCACAGTTCCTAGTCAGGGCACATGCCCAGGTTGTGGGCTTGATTCCTGGTAGGGGGAGTGCTGGAGGCATCCCATCAGTGATTCTCTCTCATCACTGATATTTCTGCTCTTCTCCCTCTCTCCCCTCCTCTCTGAAATCAAATTTTATATATATATTAAAGAAATACATCCTGTGCTTTGATCTCCCAGGTTTCTATTTCTATGGTCTTACCACCTTCTTTGTTTTGGGGTTTTCTAGGTGTCTATCATCAACTCTGCTGGATTTAAAGCTCCTTGAAGGCAGGACTCATTTTACTAATCTTTTCATCCCTCAAAGAACATGGCAGGGGTCTCAAATATTTGTTGAATGAATAAATGAAACACCTGTGAAAAGCAATCTTTTTAAATGACTCAATATTGTGGTAAAAGCATCTTGACCTATTAGCCACATGCAGATGTTATATTTTCACCATTATTGTAGAATCACCACAAGCTATGCCTGAGCATTGTGGATTTAACAGTGCATCTCATAGATCTCTGGTAGAACTTACATCTTACATGGGAGTTTAATAATAAAAGTCATCAGGGCAACTTCATTGTCAGAGGTAAACATGAACTGAGGCAGCATGCACCTGATGTAGAATGAGAGGACTTTGCAGTCAGACAAGCTTAGATTTTAATTCCAGCTCACCAGTTAGTAACTATGCAACTTTAGGGAAAATACTTAATTGGTTTGAGCTTCAGTTTTCTCATTTGTTAAGTGAAATTAATGCCTACCTACTGGACAAAGTTGTTGTCAAGATAGAAGATAACATATATAAAGGACCTACCTAAGAATCTGGAATATAGTATATTAATTCAACAGCTATTTATTAAACCTTTTCTGTGTGTGCCGGATGGATTTATAATGTAAAAGTAGTACATTAAGATTCATTCATAAATTATTGCACCATGTATTTTGAAGCTCTTTTTAAAAAACGTGTCTTGATTGTTGAAAGTATTACAGCTATCCCCCATCTCCCCCATTTCAGCCACTCACCCAGGCTGGCTAGGTACCCCAATAGGACCCCTTTCCCTGAAGGGGCTGTGACTAGCTTGAAAATGGCCTTCATCCCCTCATCCAGGCTGGCCAGGGACCCCCTCCCTGAGGGGGATGTGGCCAGTCTGAAAACGGCCCTCAGCCCCTCATCCAGGCTGGCCAGGCATCCCAGAGGGTACTTGCTCCTGCCCCCTTCCCAGGCCTTCACTGCACTATTTATTATCCGTGTCCAAGGGTTATGCTTATATACATATAAGTTCTCTGGTTAATCTCTTCCCCACCTCTCCCAGCTTCCCTCTGAAGTATGTCAGTCTGTTGCATGCTTTGATGTCTCTGGGTCTATTTTGTTTATCAGTTTATTTTGTTCATTAGATTCTACATATGAAATCATTGTCTTTCTCTGTTGAAGCTCTTTATTAGGTGTATATATATCTAGGATTCTTTCATTCAGTTGAACTGACTTTTTTATCATTATGAAATATTTCACTTGTTAGCTTATTAGCTATAATTCTGTTGTATTATTTTAGAGTGTATAATGTACATATTCCACTTATGATACTACATTCAGATGATATACCATTACATGACTAGTATAAGAGAGACTTGTTGTTCTACTTATTTATGATTCATTGGTTGATTCTAGTATGTGCCCTGACCGAGGCTTGAACCTGCAACCTTGCTATATTGGGAGGATGCTCTAACCAACTGAGCTAACCAGCTAGGGCTTCACTCTCATTCTTTTTTATTTTTTTAAATATACTTTATTGATTTTTTACAGAAAGGAAGGGAGAAGAATAGAGAGTCAGAAACATCTGATCAGCTGCCTCCTGCACGCCCCCTACTGGGGATGTGCCCCCAACCAAGGTACATGCCCTTGACCGCAATCGAACCCGGGACCCCTGAGTCCGCAGACTGACGCTCTATCCACTGAGCCAAACCAGTCAGGGCGACCCTCATTCTTAACAGAAGTTTCAGTGGATATAGAATTCCAGGTTGTTTTTCCCCCTCTGTACTTTAGAGATACTGCTCTTCTAGCTGGCATTGTTTCTGATGAGAAATATGCTGTCATCTTCATCTTTGTTCTTCTTTATGGGATGTGTTCCTCCCCCCCCCCCCCCCCGCCCTTCCCGGCTGTTTCTAAATGTTTATCTTTATATCAGGTTTTAACAATTTGATACTGAAACTCCTTGGTGTTGTTTTCTTTATATTTCTTGTGTATGGCATTCATTGAACATTTTGGTTCTGTGGGTTTATAATTTTCATTATATTTGACATTTACTCAGCATTAGTTCTTCAAATATTCTTCTGTCTCTCCCCCCTCACTGTTCAGAGATTCTAATTACATGTGTATTGTGGCACTTGAAGGTGTCCCACAGCTCATTAATGCTCTCCTTTTTTTTTTGCTTCATTTTTAGTCTTTTTCTTCTATGTTTCATTAATTTCTATTGCTATGTCTTCAAATCCACTAATATTTCCCCCTGTACTATCTAATTATGTTGTGAATCCCCCTAATTTTTCTTCTTTGCTTAAAGAATTCAAATTCTTCTAAACCTTTGTGCGATGTGATTGACATGAAACCAAAGTGTATTTCCTCAACAGATATTTAGTGAGCACCTACTGTTGCTAAGACCCTGAGGCTCTTTTGTGGGAAAACATGGTTCCCCTTTTGCAAGGGGAACTCATTGAAGTAATACTGAACATCTTCCTTATGTGAGGTTGTGGGCTGGGTCCTCCAGCAGCCATGGAAATGGACAGACACTGACAATGGCCTGAGTTGCTTATCAAGGAAAGAAGCTTACAATCCAATGTGAGGAGACAAAGTATTTGACATCTTATATTTGAAGTGATATCTGGTTACCCCACATGAAGAAGGTGCAGTAAAACTCATTTAAATGGCCTGGCTCACATGGCTCAGTGCTTGAGCAGCGACCTATAAACCAGGAGGTCACAGTTGGATTCCTGTTCAGGGTACATGTCCAGGTTGCTGGCTGGATCCCCAGTAGGGGGCATGTAGGAGGCAGCCAATCAATGATTCTCTCTCATCATTGATTTTTCTATCCCTTTCCATTTTTCTCTGAAATCAATAAAAATATATTTTTTAAAAATTCACTTAAATGACAGATTTTTAAAAAGAACTTGAGCGAGAAAGCACTTAAAAACAACAGCAACGAAAAGACAGAAGGTCTCTTCATGGGGAAAGTGGAGGAAGCCAGAGAGGAATGGAGAAGGACTATGGAAGGTGTTCTGGCGTGGCTTTGTCTGGCTCTGTGCCTGTGTCCTGAATAGGAATCCTTGAGGCAAGAAGTGGCTGCTGATTCCCTGGGCCCACATTCTTGGCGGCACACAGGGTTCTAGAATGACTGAGAAATCTAGATCCAGAAAGAAAATTTTAAAAGTTTCACTTAAGATGTTTCAAGACAGAAAAATGAACCTCTTGTGTTAGGAAGAATTGTAACAGTGCTAAAAATCTGTTCCTAGCGGAGGAACTACTGGAAGGTGGGGGAAAGCACACTTTTATGAGCTTTTAAAAAAATTACTAAAGTGTAGTTGGCACATAATATTAGTTTCAGCTGTGCAAAACATAGTGACTCAACATTTATGTACCCAAAGAGGAGCCTAATACCCATCTGTCACTATGCAAAATTATTGCAATATTATTAACTATATTCCCTGTGCTGTACACGACCTCTTCCTGGCTGATTTATCTTGTAACTGGAAACTTTGTACCAGCCCTTGCTCATATCAAGAGGGCATCTAGAGGTACTTAGAGTGGGAAGGTGGGGAAGTTCTCTTGTTTTAGAAGTTTCCAGGGCTGGAATACTGTCCTAGCAGCGTAGGACGTCAGAGACGGAAAGTTCTCTGTAGAAGATGTCATTCAAACTTTTCATTTTACAGAGAAATAAAGTGAACTTACCGAGGTTGAACAGAGTGAGCAATAGGGCTGGGAGGAGGCCCTGGGTCTCCTGTCGCACAGGAAGAATTGTTTCCTAATTAATGCGTGGAGGTACCGTGGCTTCGCAAACTATAGGTATGCTTTTGATCCCTTTTCTTTTTCTTTGCAGATCACATTTGACAATAAAGCCCACAGCGGAAGAATTAAGATAAGTTTAGATAATGACATTTCCATCAGAGAGTGTAAAGACTGGCATGTTTCGGGATCAGGTAACTGATACGTTTTACTAGTTTTCCAAAATGGTTATTAAATTACTGGTCTCGTGGGTAGGTGGAGCATGGAATGAAAGAATTGTACTACTTCCGAGTCTCTAATTCTCTGCAAGTGGGTCAATTCATTGTAGTTATCTGATGTTCCAGGTAATACATACATTATTAATCCTTGAAATGACTTTTCCTGCCTTCTCCATGTGCCTTCATTGGTCCACTCCTTACTAAAAAAATATTTACAACCCCCCACCCCAGGTACAAAGAGGACTTGAAGAAGTGTTCCCAGTAGGGAAGAACAGATTGCAATCTGGGTGCTCTCTATCATGTTTTACATCTCTACTCTGGTGTGCAACACAGCAGTTAAAATAAGTGATCAACCAAAGGACTTGTATGCGTACATATAAGCCAAGCCAATGAGGGCATGAGTGGAGGGGTAGGGGGTTGGGAGTTATTGGGAGATGAGGACACATTTGTAATACCTTGACCAATAAAGAAAAAAAAAATAAGTGAGGCTAAAAATGAAAACAAAAAAAAGTAGCTGTCAATGTATTAACGTCCCACTTCATAAACAGGCAATCCTTTCCCTTCCAGCTCAGAGAAACACTCACTACATGATGATCTTTGACGGCTTTGTTATCCTGATGTGCTTGACTTCGTTAATTCTGTGCTTCCGATCGGTGATTAAAGGAATTCAGCTTCAACAGGTAGGGGTTGTTGCTTTCTAGGAATGTTACAGCCATTTTGATCGATGGGGAAACTCACTGTGCCTCCCTTCTTCCCCCTAAAGGAATTTGTCAATTTTTTCCTCCTTCATTATAAGAAGGAGGTTTCCGTTTCTGATCGAATGGAATTTGTCAACGGATGGTACATTATGATTATTGTTAGTGACTTATTGACAATCATTGGATCCATTCTGAAAATGGAAATCCAAGCGAAGGTAAACTTTTTTTTCTATTTATCTTATGCCATTGTCAGTATCAGCTTTGCATTAATAGTAATTTATTTTTCCAGAATGTAAGAATTTGTAGAGTAAATGATTTCTTTCAAACATTGCATTGACTAAACTTGGAATTGACAGCAACATTTTCTTAAATCTAGTCAGGAAATCTTTTAGACAGAGTCTTTCAAAGTGTGATCTATAAACGTTGGCATCAGAATCATTTGAGTTGCTGGTAAAAATGCTCACATTTCAGCTACTGAATCTGAACTCTGGGGTGGGACCTGTGAATTCTTACACATACCAAAATTCATAAACGCACCAAGATAGTTAAGGCAAGAGGTGTTTTTAGTTATTCTTACAAGAAATACCAGAATCTTCAACAAAAAAAGAGTAGGGCTGGGGGTGCAGACTGAGGCCAAGCTATGGTTACGTGAGTGCTGATGTTCTTTCCTTCAGATTGAGAATGTTGTTGCTATATTCTTATCTTTCCCACTGATGGGTAACAAGGTTCTCCATTCTGAGTTTGCTCAGACTAGAAACCAGCCCTCTCTTCCAAAGCAAAGATCAAGTTAAAAAAAATCTAATATTATTCAAACTAATCTTGCTCAAATTTACATTTTTCTAACCTTGGCTGTAACTAACTATGAGTATAAGCCTGTTGTGATTCAGATTCCTGGGCAGGGACCCCCAAATGCAATGGCTCAGAAAAGATAGGAGCTTATTTCTCCCTCACATAATAGAGTGGGTTTTCCAGGTTGGTGAGTTGCTCAGCTCCATGCAGTCATGCGGGGACCCAAGTTTCTCCCATCTGGTTTTTCTGCTGGTCATTATGGGCTTGCCCAGACTACATGATTGATGTTGGGTCATCTCACCAACAGGTTGCAGCCAGTGGAAGGGAAAACATAGTCTGGTCTGGTCTGGAGGTAGCCCTCCCACAGTCTTACAGCCTTGTATCCAGTGTGCTAGCCTTCACTTCTGTTCACATTCCACTGGAGAGAATTTAGTCACATCCAACTGCAAGTGGTGCTGGGGAGTAGAGCCTGGGCATGTGTCTCAGAAGGAGAGAATAGGTTTAAGTTGACTTGGGGCTGTGGCCATCATGGCATAGCTGTTGTATAAATAATCAGAATAGACATTTAACTTCAGGTGGTGGCAGGGGGATGGAGGAAGATTTGCAGTAAATCTTCATTTATACCAACCTCAACTATCCTTAACCTCATTGAGCTCCACATTTTTCTAGACCATTCAGTACCCCCATCTTACAAATGATAACTTCATGCTTTCTTCTCTGAAACCTATAACTCCCCTGCCTCATCCCCACTCTCAGCTGGTGACCTAATTTCCTATTTTATAATAACAATAGGAAAAAAAGTAAAAATTCCACAAATTCCCATTTCATTTATCTACCGACCAGCGTCAGTGCCCACACGCCCCACAATTTCTGTTAGGGAGGATTTATTATTTAGGCTGTTATCTAAATCCTACTCCTCCATATGCTGACCACATGCTGTCCCCAACTTTTTACTTATGGGCACAGCTCCCCCCATGCTTCTCCCTTTCCTTGTACATCATTAATTTCCCACTCTCTATGCTGTCATTCTCACTAGTATGTTTTCCTCTCCTTTCTAAAAAGACAAAATATCAACCCATCCCCCCAAGTTACTTCCTCATTTTCTGCTTCTCTTTATATGGCAAAAGACCTCAGAAGAATAGTGCATCTTGTTTTTGATTCTGCTCCTCCCATCCTATATAATAAAAGGGTAATATGCAAATTGACCCTAACAGCAGAACCACTGGCAATGACTGGTCACTATAACACACACTGACCACCAGGGGGCAGACGCTCAATGCAGGAGCTAACCCCTGGTGGTCAGTGTGCCCCCACAGGGAAAGCTCTGCTCAGCCACAAGCCAGGCTGATGGCTGCCAGTACAGTGGTGGTGGTGGAAGCCTCTCCTGCCTCAGCAGTGCTAAGGATGTCCGACTGCAGCTTAGGCCTGCTCCCTGCTGGCAAGTGGACATCCCCTGAGGGCTCCCAGGGTGCCAGAGAGATGTCTGACTCCCAGCTTAGACCTGGTTCCCTGGGAAGTGGGCCTAAGCCAGCAGGTGGACATTCCCCGAGGGGTCCCAGACTGTGTGAGAGGACACAGGCCGGGCTGAAGGACCTCCCTGAGTGCACAAATTTTTATGCACTGGGCCTTTAGTTCTCTCATATCTGTTCCAACCGGGCTGCCTGCCACTCCATAGAAAGTGTCTTTCCAAGCATCTCCATGTGGCTAAGTCCAATAATCCATTATTTTAATTATTTACCCTTCAGCCTTTAACATTATCAACACTCCTCTCTGTTGATGCACTTTGTTTGCAGGGTATCATTTTCCTGGTGCTCCTCCTAGATCTCGGGCTGATCTCCTGACTTTCCTTCACCAGTTTCTTCTCACCTCTCCAACCTATTAAAGTGATGACTTCAAAGTGTAGCACCGGGACATGTTTTATTTTCTGCCACTGTCTTGGTGACCTCATTCTGTTCCATGCCAGTGATCTCCACATTTGTGCTTCCAGCTTGGAATTCTTCCCTCAACTC
>PVJC01013310.1:0-38000 GCA_004026665.1 Murina feae
AGGAAGGAAGGAAGGAAGGAAGTGCCTGGGAGCATAGGAGGAGGCCCTGGAAGAGTGGCTCAGGTTGGGCACTCGAGCCAGGGGTGGCTGTGGGAGGTGGCCCGGGCCCCATGCCGGCCTCTGAGATCCGCGTGTCTGTGCAGGGACTGGTGTACGCAGCCTCCTACTCGAGTGTAGTCCAGGTGCCCGTGGCCAACTGCAACCTGTACCGGAGCTGCGGGGACTGCCTCCTCGCCCGGGATCCCTACTGCGCTTGGAGTGGCAACAGGTGCCGTCACATCAGCCTTTACCGCCCGGAGGCGACCTCCAGGTGAGAGTCCTGAAGGCCTTCCCCCTGTCCATCCCTGTGCGCGGCCTTGGAGCACCTTCCCCGGGTCCTCTGAGAATCCCCGCACAGCTTCGTTTGCGCCCACTGTCCTGGTGTAATTACTGTTTTTTAAATACTAGAGGCCCGATGCATGAAACTTAAGCTAGAGCAGGCCTTCCTTCTCCTGGCTGCCAGCAACAGCTTCTCTCTGGCACCCGGGACCTGGGCTTCCCTCGCAGCCCCAGCTTCGTCCAGAAGAACGTCCAGTCTAATTAGCATATTACGCTTTTATTACTATAGATTTTTATTCATTTCAGAGAGGAAGGGAGAGGGAGAGAGAGATAGAAACATCCATGATGAGAGAGAATCATGGATCGGCTGCCTCCTCCATGCCCCTTACTGGGGATCAAGCCCACATCCCGGGCTTGTGCCCTGACCGGGAATCAAATTGTGACCTTCTGGTTCATAGGTTGATGTATTTTAAGTGAAAACAGGACCTGCCCCACTTGTAGTGTCCTTGTTTTTTTTTTAAAAAAAAAAGAAATTATTTGAAGTGGTCTAGTCAGAATAATACTTTTCTTAAAGTTGTTTTCAAAGTGACTTGTTTGGGTTACAAAATGTTTGTATTGTAAGGTGACCAGACGTCCCCCTTTTGGAAGGACACTCGCAATTTTTAACAATTTTTCCCGCATCCCGCGGCGTTTTAAAAAAGTCCCGATTTTTGGAAAGAATGCACGACAAGCTAGGAAACGGTGGGAGAACGGGAAGGGAAGATACGATTTTCGGCAGCCAAGCGGTCAATGGTGTCCCGCTTTACCAATGTTAAAATCTTGTCACTTATTGTATAGGAAACTTAGAAAATAGAGATAAGCCCAATCAAAATATAGAACTACCCCTAAACCCACCACCTAGAATCACGTGAGAATTTGATGTCTGCCCTCCCAGGCTTTTCCACGTACGTGTAAGATAAAAGGGTATGCATTTTAAATGAAAACAGGGCCTGCCCCACTTGTCGTGTCCCCACTTCACACGGGGGTGGGGGAGGACCCCCGTGCCAGCTTTCTGTTTCACAAAACCACATGTGAATACGCCCACATGGACACTGGGAGGAACACGCCAAACATGTCTCTTGTCGTGGTCCCTGGATGCTCATGTTTACGGTATCTTCAGCCTTGGTCCTGTTTGAATCATTCTGAGGTTCTTGGTTACATTCTATGCAACAAGTCAGTGTGTGGGCATGGATTTTAGAGGGACGGCTATCTGCCCCGTCTGGGCGGCGCAGTTGGTTGGAGGGTCATCCGGTACACCAAGCATGTCAAACTCAAAGGCTCACATGAGCCCAGGAAACAAGGTTTAAAAGTGTATGTGGCCGCAAAAAAATCAAAAGCTTCCATTTTCATAGAAACGCAGGTTGATTCCGATAGAGACATGCTGAATGCAAAGGGCTGAAATAAGTGAGTGATTGTTAGCATAAAATAATAGAACATTTTAATAAAAAAAAATTTTTTCTTGAACATTCACTTACCAGATACTGAATAAGGGCACAAATGAATAAGTGTAACACAGACTATTTTTCTTGCTCTCCGAAAGCAAAATATTTCCTGTTGCGCACACCAAACAAGTCAGTCCAAGACGAATGACGTGACCGTCGGCTGCTAAGATATTCGCTGCTGGTGTTAGTGGAGAGAAAGGGTGCGCCTGCGCGTAAGGGAAATGCATGCAACACGATGATAGTCATGTCATTAGCGAACGTTGTAGTTCGTTATTAATGATTACGTCTAACAGGATACTGTAAAAATTAAGTCACGAAATTTTTATTAAAACGTTTCTTATATACCATCCTATTGGCTGGGCTGCAAAAATATTCGTTGTGGGCCGCGAGTCTGACGTGCTTGCAAAAGGTTGTGGGTTCAATCCCCGGTCTGGGTGTATCCGAGAGGCAGCCAATCGATGTTTCTCACAGTGATGTTTCCATTCCTCTCTCTTCCTCTCTTCTCTTCTCTCCCTCAAATCAATAAACACATCCTTGGGTGAGGATTAAAAAAAAAAGACAGGCAGACAGACACTCATACAGTTATTTATATACATACAGAGCCAGGTGTCCTTCCTGTGTCTTAAGACTTGTACGGCTTTTGTAATGCAGGGGAGCGTGACGGTAACTTTTGTTTGAAATACTGGGACACAGGAGATGCTGGCCTGCCTTTTACCCCTGCTCTGGGCCTGCTGGTCCCTGAGCCCCGGGCCCTTGCCTCCAGGGCTGCACCTGGGGACGGACGGGCCCATGGGGCACCCTGGCTTATCCCAGGCTCTCTTTGGTCTTCAGGCCGTGGATCCAGGACATCGAGGGAACGAACGCCAGAGACCTCTGCAACGCTTCCTTCGTCAAGCCCCGGATTGCTGCACCCTCAGGTAAGAGGCCTGTGAAAGGACGGAGGGAGGCAGGGGCCGCGTTGCTCAGAAGGCTCCTGAATTCAGGCCCTGGCGGGAGTCAATGCCTTTCCTCCCCGTCCTCGTCACTCCTGGCTGCAGGCGAGGCCCTGGGAAGTGGAAGTCACAATCCCCAGAGTCCTCAGAGTTGCCACTGTGGCCTGATGGCACTGCCCAGCGGGAGGTGGGTGAGCTGGGGCTGCGGTGCACGCCAGGCCCCCCCCCCATGGCCCCCGTGTCCTCTGCCTCTCCTGCCTGCAGGCGAGAAGCTGTGTGAGCAAGTCCCGTTCCAGCCCAATACGGTGAACACCTTGGCCTGCCCCCTGCTCTCCAACCTGGCCACCCGGCTCTGGCTGCACGACGGGGCACCTGTCAATGGCTCGGCCTCCTGCCGGGTGCTGCCCACGGGGGATCTGCTGCTGGTGGGCAGCCAGCAGGAACCAGGGGTGTTCCAGTGCTGGTCGCTGGAGGGCGGCTTCCGGCAGCTGGTGGCTAGCTACTGCCCAGCGGTGCTGGGCACGGGGGCAGACCCAGACCGGCGGGGGAGAGGACCCGTCGTCATCAACACATCGAGGGTGAGCGCGCCCGCCCACGGCAAGGCCAGCTGGGGCGCGGGCCGGTCCTACTGGACGGAGTTCCTGGTCATGAGCGTGCTGTTCGTGCTGGTCATTGTGCTCCTGATCTTGTTCTTCCTCTACCGGCACCGCGACGGCATGAAGGTCTTCCTGAAGCAGGGGGAGTGCGCCAGCGTGCACCCCAAGACCCGCCCGCTGGTGCTGCCGCCCGAGACCCGGCCCCTCAATGGCGTCGGACCCCCGAGCATCCCGCCGGACCACCGCGGCTACCAGGCCCTGTCGGACAACTCCCCGGGGCCGCAGGTCTTCACGGAGTCGGAGAAGAGGCCGCTTAGCATCCACGACAGCTTCGTGGAGGTGTCCCCAGTGTGCCCCCGGCCCCGGGTCCGCCTGGGCTCTGAGATCCGGGACTCGGTGGTGTGACGGCTGACTTCCAGAGGAGGCCACCCTGGCTTCAGGGGGGCCGTGGATGCTCAGAGGGGTCGGCTGGACTCTGCTCCTGGTGGCGCACGGGGCTGTGCCCAGCCCTCCGGAGCAGCGGGGCCAGAGGAGTGAGGCCCCTCCAGCCCGGATGCCGTGGCCCCAGGGGTCCCCGCGGAAGAGGGGCGGCCGCCTGCCTAGGTGGGCAGAGCAGTGCTCCTCATGTAAGCTGAGCCTTTTGTGTAAAAAAACAAACAAACCACTGAAAATGTGAAACAGGAATGGGACAACGTACATGGCCGCTGCAGCTCGCAGCCCCCAGCCTCGGGGGGTCTCCCCCTGGGTGGAGCTTCAGGATCACCCACCATGATGGCTGGAGACAGAGTTGGGAACCGCCGCCTTATGCTACTGCCACCGGCGGCCCGTCACCGCTGGGCCAGGGGCCCGCTCAGGCTCCGTGGGTCCTGCCTGGCCACTGGGCCACGTTGTGACGGCCACTAACGCGTCACCTCAGGGACCGAGGGCTGCGCTTCCACTGCTGCCCTCATGAGGCCTGGGCTCGAGCCACCTCTGGACCTTGCAGGCCTGTATCAGGCCGTGGACGCATGAGAGCAGGCAGCGTGAGCCCAGGAGCTAGGACATAGCAGGCCGTGGCCATGTGACAGCGGGCAGCGTGAGCCCAGGAGCTAGGACATAGCAGGCCGTGGCCATGTGACAGCGGGCAGCGTGAGCCCAGGAGCTAGGACATAGCAGGCCGTGGCCATGTGACAGCGGGCAGCGTGAGCCCAGGAGCTAGGACATAGCAGGCCGTGGCCATGTGACAGCGGGCAGCGTGAGCCCAGGAGCTAGGACGACGTTCGCCTTTCCCTCGGAATTCTCGGAAGAGACCGTTGTTGGCTGCCTTCCTCTGTCCAGACGGAAACCCGTGTCCCCCGTCCCGCACCCGCCCAGCACGTCTCGGCGCCCAGCCCCCCTTCGCTCCCACACTTTACCTGCCTCCGATCTAAGGGATTTGACACTGCCCAGCACTAGGGCCTGACTTTATGTGGGTTTTATATATATATTTTTTAAGTCAGATGCACTTTACATTTGTTCTGTGTTTTTTTGTTTTTTAAATAAAACCTAAGAACTGATAATGAATCGGAGCCCTTCCTCTGAAAGGACTGCTGACCTAGCCATGGCTCAGTGGGTTTGGTGTGGCTCAGTGGATAGAGCGCCGGCCTGTGGACCAAAGGGTCCCAGGTTTGATTACGGTCAAGGGCAGGCACGTACCTGGGTTGCAGGCTCTTCCCTGGTGCAGGCCCTGGTTGAGGCTCTTAAGGAGGTAACCAATCGATGTGTTTCTCTCACATCGATGTTTCTCTCTGTCTTTCCCTCTTTCCTACTCTCTCTAAAAATCAATGGATGAGGATTAACAAAATAACAGATATAAACTGATGAAATTAACTAGAAGGGGGAAACAACTTACTAAAGTAAAAATAAAACATAAAACAATGAAAGGACTGTTGCTTTTTGAGATTGGTCTAATCTTCTGAGTTCTGGGGGTTCTGAACTTAACTGTTGCGAGGGGCCAGGGGGCCAGAGCCAGCCCTGCCTACCCGCTGACATGGTCAGGGGTCAGGGCACAGGGCACAGAGTTTTTTTATTTAACTCTTAAATTTTTTATTTTTAAGATGCTCATACAGTAAATTCTTTTAAAAAAAAAAAAAAAGTGTGTGTGTGTGTATTGATTTGGGAGAGGGAGAGAGAGAAACATCAATGAGGAGAGAGAATCATGGATCAGCTGCCTCCTGCACGCCCCACCCTGGGGATGGAGCCCGCAGCCCAGGCCTGTGCCCTTGACCAGGAATTGAACCATGACCTCCAGGTTCATAGGTCGACGCTCAACCACTGAGCCACGTCAGCCAGGCTGCAGCAAGTTCTTTTTTCTTCTGATAAACAGCTCTAGAATGTTTATGTAGAAATTCATGTCATCACCACCACATTCAGGATTCAACGGGTTCCCTCCCCCCACGGATCCCCTCAGATTCAGTGCCCCACACTCTCCACTCGCCCTTCCTGCTGGTCCCTTCTCTGGAGGTTCGTCAGTCCCCCCTGCGCAGGAGTCTCCTAGACGTCCGGTCCTTCCTCACGACCAGCAATTCCAGTGTCACACCCAGGATCACAACGTCTTAACCTTTATTACTGATTAGTAGAAACAGCGAAATTAACTAGAGCGGTGACCATGGCAGTGGGAAGGGGTGAGGCGCTGACTTGGAGCGCCCTTCCCTGCCTGGGACAAGACTGCGCAGTGCCAGCTCGACGGGGCCAGCTCGGCCGGCCCTGGCAACACAGGCGTAACCTCGGCCACAGCTCCTCGGCGTCAAGGTTATTCCACGGGCGGCTGGGAAACCGGCTGGTTGGCTCCTGTCACAGGACGATCTTGAAGGAGCTGAACGAGAGAGAACAGTGGGTTTGATTGGCTGCTGGAAGAGGAGGGTGAAGGCTAAACCCAAGACCCTTTGGAATGGGCTGTGTCTTGTGTCTGTCAGTCCCCTTTGCGAGAAGAGCTATCCTGAGATATTCAGAGGAGGTGGGGGGAGGGGGCTTTCCCCGGCACCCCTCCCTCCATAACATCCCAGACCCAGATGTCACAGGCGGGACCGTCATACCTGGCAAAGTCCGGTGATCGGGAAATAACGTGCTGGAACTCCGAGAGGTTGATGGTTCCATCCCTGTCGATGTCGGACTCTTCCAGGATCTGGGCAACAGGGAGAGTGTCAGGCCCGAGCCCTCCCTCGGCTCCCCCCGGCCTCCCCCGCCCCCCCAGCTCGGGCCACCCTGCTGGACGCAGCTGCTCACATTGTCGATGAGCTGTTTCATCTCTGAAGCACTGAGCCGTGTGTCCTCGCCCTCTCCCGTGAGGCAGTTCACGAGCTGGCTTAGGTCTTCTCTGTTCAAGGTTCCATCATCATCAAAATCTACGGAGCAGGCACGGGAAGCCCGGGGCTGACCCCAGCGCCCGGGCAGCTCTGCCCCAAAGGCCACGGGCAAGGCCCTGTGCTTCGCTAGGCTCCCCCCGGGGTCCTCACCGAAGATGCGGAAGGCGTAGTGGGACTTGATGTCCGGCGTGGCCGTGTCGCTGAACACGCTGAGGAGGTCCAGGAAATCCTCGAAGCTCAAGCTGTCCCGGGCCGGGGAGGTCGAGAAGACCCTGCAGATGCGCTCCCTGAAGGGGTTGGCCTGGGAAGAGAACCCCCGTGAATGTGAACGGGGTGGGGGGACAGTTCCCAGAACCTGAGCGGAGAATGACCAGTGCTTTCCCGAAGGCAGGAGGAGCAGTGACATCGCCGGGGAGGGGGCAGGGATGGCTATTGGGAATCAGAGGTTAACCCACAGGTAGGCCTGGGGGCAGAGAAGGAAGAGGAAGACATCCTAAGCAAACAACATTTAATTAAACAGGTGTTGTGCCCTAGCCGGTTTGGCTCAGTGGATAGAGCATCAGCCTTGGGCCCCAAGGGTCCTGGGTTCGATTCTGGTCAAGGGCACCAACCTTGGTTGCAGGCTTCTTCCTTGGCCCGTCCGGGCTTGTGCAGGAGGCAACCAATTGATGTGTTTCTCTCCCATCGATGTTTCTCTCTCTCCCTCCCCCTCCCTTCCACTCTCCCTAAAAATCAATGGAAAAATAACAACAACAACAACAAAAATAGCCCTAGCTGGTTTGGCTCAGTGGTCAGCCTGTGGACTGAAGAGTCCTGGGTTCAACTCCGGTCAAGGGCGCATGCCCAGATTTCGGGTTCGATCACCAGTAGGGGGCGTGCAGGAGGCAGCCAATCAATGATTCTCATCATTGATGTTTCTCTCTCTCCCTCTCCCTTCCTCTCTGAAATCAATTTAAAAAAATACAAAAATTAATTAAGATAAACACCTGTGTTACAGGCACTAGGCCAAGCCCTTTGCATTTTCACAGCCCTCAGGAGAGGCAATCAGCCTCCGGGGGACAATAGGGCTCAACAGGAAAAGACCAGAATGGGACAGTGACTGCCTGATGGGGAGTGGGGAGTGGGGGGGGGGGGGGGGCCTGGCACCTTGAGCTCTGGAAGGCTGAAGATCTGCTCCAGGGACACTCGCGCCTGCAGCGACTCCTCCGTGCTCCGGCGCTCCAGGGGGAGCAGCTCACAGAACCGCCTGTGGGCTCTGGCACAAGCAGGGGGGAACCTGTTGGCCCACCTTCCCGTGTGTATTACCCGTTACACAGCAGGTGAGGCGCCAAGCTATGCACAGACAACGTCTGAGTTATCGGGAGCTATGTCACAAGACAGCACAGGCTGGGAGCTCCTTCTTGCAACGGGTGTTTGCCGAGGACCTACTGTGTGCCCAGACCTTGAGCACACAGTAGGTCCCGGAGGGGTGGAGAGGTTGGGGTTTATGGGGGGGGGGGAGAAATAAGCAAAACTCCAGGGAACTCCTGCTCCTCCAGGCCTCCCTCTTGGAAGCAGCTACCCTGAACTACCTCCTCCCCAGCACCACCTCCTGGCCACTGGGGTTACTTTAGCCAAGGGAAGCCCTGGCCACGGAAAGCTGGCAAGAGAGGCTGGAAAGGGGGTTCCAGCCCCGGTCCAAATCCTTTCTGGGGATGTAACAGTCTTAGGACCTGTGTCACTGTCCCCTCCCTCCTTCCCTCCCTCGGGAGGGCTGAAATAGGCAACGCAGGCTGATCGAGCGCCGTGCTGGGCATCGGGCAGGCGCTGAAGAAGCGCTAGCGGTCGCTGTGCTATTCGGGTAAAGCTGGGAGAAGGCACCACGCTCCCGCTCCCCAAGGCTCCTCTGGCTTGGCCAGTCGGCGGTCAGCCGGGCCGAGAGCCACGGCAGCCCCCGCCGGACCGGGGCTGGAGGTGCTGCGATGCAGAAGTCAGGGGAGCGCGAGGCCAAAGGGCGCCCAACTTTGGCCGCGGACAGCACAGCGGGGCCCCCGGGGCGGGCGGGGCGCGGGACTCCGGTTCCGGCTCAGCCGCCGACCTCCGGCGGCCCCTGCCGCTCCCCGCCGAGGAGGCCTCGGTTTCCCCGTCGGTGAGACACAGCTCTCCCCCGCGCCCCGAGGCCGTCTCCGGAGGATCCCGGGGGCGAGGTCCAGCGCGGCAACTTACAGGAGGATCTCCTGCTTGGTGAGGAACGTCAGGTCCTGGAAGGCAGGCAGGACCGAGGTCAGCGGGCCGCTCGCAGGCCGAGCCCGCCCCGCCGCCCGCTGCGGGACCCGACCCCGGGCGCAGGGCCCCGCGCGCGAGCTCCCCGGGCCGCGTTCCGCGCACCTGGTACTCGGCCAGCAGCTCCTTGGACAGGCGGCTGCCCGAGCCCCCCATCGCCGCGCCGCGCGCACAGTGCCGCCAACTTGTCTCGGGACTCCGGCAACTTTCTCACTTCCGCCCTCGGGCAGCGTCACCGCCCCGTCCCCACGGCAACCGCCCCTGGTGGGAGGCCCCGCCCCCGGGCCCGCCTCCTCCTGACAGCGCCCAGAGGTTCCCAGGCTCTGGGCGGTCCCTGGCGAGCTGGGGGCGTGGTCGGGGGCGTGGTCAGACCACAGGCCCCGCCTCCGGGGTGGACGGGGCGGGCCACGCCGCGTGCGTGCGTGCGCGCGCGCGCGGGGGGGCTGCGCATGCGCGGAGGGCACCGCGTCCTCGCTGAGCTGTGGCTGCAGCAGCTGGAGGTTGATCGCGCGGAGCGTCCTCCTCGCCTGCGATGGGCGGCGGCGGCGGCCTCGGGTGAGGTCCGGGAAAGGGCAGCAGGGAAGTCTGAGTCCGGGGGCGGTCTGGAGACTCTCTGAGTGGCCATTGGCCGCCGGTTGCCCCTGTGCCTGAGGGCGGCTTCTGCATCCCGACGTCACCACCCGCCCCCAGCCTCACGCGTGCAGCCCCCAGCTCGCCTCTCCAGACGTTCCCGCAAACTTACCGCCTGTGAGGCTGTGTCCTGACACCCACCGCATGCCGGACGCTGTGCGGAGCTACTTCGACCTTTGCAACAGCCCCGCAAGGTAGGTTCCCCTGTACCGATGCGCGAATGAATGAAACTGCGCTATTCCAAAGGGCGAGGATTCCAGGCGGCTGAGAGCAGGAGGAGGGGGAAGTGAGGTTATTTCTCCCGTTTTGCTGAGGTGTACTGGACAGGTGCACTTGTAGGGATTCATTCTGGATTCTTCTAATTTAATCTGCTTGCTGAGCTTTAAAGTCTAAATGTGAGCGTGTCCATTAAAAACAAACAAACAGCCCTAACCGGTTTGGCTCAGCGGATAGAGCATCGGGCTGCGGACTGAAGGGTCCCAGGTTCGGTTCTGGTCAAGGGCATGTACCTGGGTTGCGGGCACATCCCCAGTGGGGGGTGTGCAGGAGGCAGCTGATCGATGTTTCTCTCTCATTGATGTTTCTAACTCTCCATCCCTCTCCCTTCCTCTCTGTAAAAAATAACTAAAATATATTTTAAAAAAACAAAAACAAACAACAACAAAAAAAACCACGGGCCCCTGTAATCTGACTTCAGCTTCTCTCTGCCAACTCCTCGGGGCCTCTGTGTTTTGGCCACCCTGGGCACTCAGTTCCTCTTCCGGCTGATCCTCACGGAAGCCTTTCCTGAGTCCCTGGACTAGATTCAGGGTTTGTCTTCCACCTGCCGAGTTCCCAATGCTTCTCCTGCACGGCATGTATCTTGCTTGCAATTTACATTTACTCGGGTGATGTCTGTTTCCCCCATTAGAACAGTCTAGTGAGCTGTGAGAGGCATGCACGCCAGGACATGGTATGTGGCATTGGTTGAGTAAATATTTACAGAGTGACTGTAGCTCACCCAGCACTCAGTGTGACTGCCCGCGCTGGTTTGGCTCAGTGGATAGAGCATCGACCTTCGGACTGAAGGGTCCCGGGTTCGATTCCGGTCCAAGGCACATGCCTGGGTTCCGGGCTTGGTCCCCAGGATCCCTATCATGTTCCCTGCCTGGGAATCGAACCTTGACCTCCTGGTTCATAAGTTGATGCTCAACCACTGAGCTATGCCGGTGTGGTTAATTTGGATTTTTAATTCAGCAAAATATATATGCTCGTCTGCAGGATCGTGAGTAATTTCTGTATTTCAAAATATTTGACCAGAGGTTTACGTGACTTTTGTAACCAGAAGAACAAGCAAAGGTTATTTGAAAATAAACATAAAAAATAAATTAATAAAAAATAAATAAATAAATAAAAATAAAATAAAATAAAATCTCTGGAAATGGGGTTAATATGTGTTTTCCCCCCCCTCTTACGTTTGCTTCAGGTCGGCCCATGGCGGTTCCAGCTGGTTCAAGCGAAACTTCCTATTTGCTCCCTCCAAACAGGGAGGACTGGGAAGAGCAGGGCGTCCCCGACTTTGTCTATGGACAGAAGGAACTCACGTGGGAAGGGGTTCAGTGGCCCAGGACCGCGCCCAGCCCCCCGGACACACTGCCTCTGTCTCGCTTTGACTCCGCGCTCTACTCCGCCTGGAGACAGCGGCTGGAGCTGGGGCTGTTCCGCTATCGCCTGGGGGAGCTGCAGACCCGGACGCTCCCGGGTCCCATGGGCTTCGTGGCTCAGCTGAATGTGGAACGAGGGGTGCAG
This sequence comes from Murina feae, assembly GCA_004026665.1. Classification (NCBI taxonomy): domain Eukaryota; kingdom Metazoa; phylum Chordata; class Mammalia; order Chiroptera; family Vespertilionidae; genus Murina; species Murina feae. Next base: position 11,331 of record PVJC01013310.1, read on the forward strand.
AGGAGGCGCCCCCAGAACATCAGGAGCGTCAGGCAGGCGTTCGACCCCGAGGAATTTAACTTCAACAAAATCCGGCCGGGAGAGGTCCTCTTCCGTCTGCGCCGCGGGGAGCCCCATCAAGAGGATATCATCCTCGTGATGATCAACGTGAGCCCCCTGGAGTGGGGCCATGTGCTGCTGGTGCCGGAACCCGCCCGGGGGCTCCCCCAGTGCCTGCTGCCTGGGGCCCTGCGGGCTGGGCTGGAGGCGGTGCTGCTGAGCTCGCACCCCGGCTTCCGCGTCGGCTTCAACAGCCTGGGCGGCTTGGCCTCGGTGAACCACCTCCACCTGCACGGCTACTATCTGCCCCACAGGCTGCCCGTGGAGGGGGCACCCAGCGAGCCCCTGGACCCTGGGGGGCATTTGCACCTGCTCCAGGCTGTCCCAGCTCCCGGCTTCCTCTTCTACACCAGCGGGCCCGGCCCGGACTTAGAAGCCTTGATAAGCAGGGTGTGTCGGGCCGCGGACTATCTGACCGCCCGTGAGATTGCACATAACCTGTTCGTGACCCGGGGCGCGCCCCCTGGCATGGCTTCGTTTTCCTCCACCCTCGCAGGGGTCCGGGTCATCCTCTGGCCCCGGAAGTCCAGCTTCGGGATAAAGGAGCAGGAGGCGTTCAATGTCGCCCTCTGTGAGCTGGCCGGGCACCTCCCTGTGAAAACGCCCCAGGACTTCAGCAGCCTGACGGAGGCGGCCGCGCTGGCCCTCATTCGGGACTGTCTGCTGCCCCCAGCGCAGGCGGAAGAGGTACGGGCAGCACTGGTGGCCTTGACAGCCCAGGAGGAGCCATCATAGGGCATTTCCATCACTGCTCTCTCACCCGTCTTAGCCTCCGAGGAGGGAGCAAGAACTGATCAAAATGGTCTCTTTCAAGAGGAGATACCTTGGAATAAATCGAATGAGTGAGTCCTCACGGATGTGTCTGCTTCTTACCTTTCTTTTTTTTCTTTTTTTTTTTTAATATATTTTATTGATTTTTTTTTTACAGAGAAGAAGGGAGAGGGACAGAGAGTTAGAAACATCGATGAGAAAGAAACATCGATCAGCTGCCTCCTGCACACCTCCACTGGGAATGTGCCTGCAACCAAGGTACATGCCCTTGACCGGAATCAAACCCGGGACCTCTTGGTCCACAGGCCAATGCTCTATCCACTGAGCCAAACCAGTCAGGGCATGCTTCTTACCTTTCTTCTCGGGCAAGCCTCAGGGATGCCCAGCCTGTTGCTGGGAAGGGGGCATGCACAAGAGTGAAATACTCCTGAGTTTCTTTTTCTTTTCTTTTTTTAAATATATATTTCATTGACTTTTTACAGAGAGGAAGGGAGAGGGATAGAGAGTCAGAAACATCGATGAGAGAGCAACATCCATCAGCTCCCTCCTGCACACCCCCCCACTGGGGATGTGCCCCCAACCAAGGCACATGCCCCTGACCGGAATCGAACCCGGGACCTTTCCGTCCGAAGGCCGACGCTCTATCCACTGAGCCACACCGGTCAGGGCTCCTGAGTTTCTTTATGGACTTTTCCTTTCATAGCAAGTCTTACAAAAGTGGTAGTTTATGTACCTCTGGCATGGTGACCCCCCCCTCCGCCACATCCTCAGGTTTTGCCCCTCCACTTGTTCCCACTTTGCTTACCACTGAGTTTTATTTCTTCATCTCTCCCTGCATTGGGCCTTGCTCCATCCAGAGGCCCTCCTTAGAGCACATTCTTCACCTGCCTGGAATTTCCCTCCAGCCCTAACAAACAGCTGAGTCCTCTTCACATACTTCTAGTGTGAGAACAAGTGTCACTCACAGCTTTAAAGGTACAGCTTCTCTTATTTATTAATTAATTAATTTATGTATTGTTCATCCTCACCCAAGGATATTTTTCCATGGACCTTTCAGAGCGGCGGTTCTCAACCTACGGGTCGAGACCCCTTTGGGGGTCGAACGACCCTTTCCCAGGGGTCGCCTAAGACCATCCTGCATATCAGATATCTACAGGACGATTCATAACAGTAGCAACATGACAGTTATGAAGTAGCAACGAAAATAATTTTATGGTTGGGGCGTCACCACATGTTTAAAGGGCCAGAAGGTTGAGAACCACTGTTTCAGAGAGAATGGAAGAGAGAGGGAGAGAAACACATCGATTGGTTGCCTCCTGCACACGCCCTGACCAGGGCCTGGGCCGGGGAGGAGCCTGCAACCGAGGTATATGCCCTTGACCAGAATGGAACTTGGGACCCTGAGGTCTGCAGGCTGACGCTCTATCCACAGAGCCAAACCAGTTAGGGCAGGGTACAGCTTCTCTTAATACCCCCATTTAACGGATGAAGAGATGGAGGTGGCTAGAGGTTCAGTAACTTGCCTGAGGTCACATAGCTCATCAGTGGTGGAGCCGGGACTGCAGCACGGGCAGGCAGACACCAGAAGCTGAGCTGGGACCAAGCACTGTGTCTGTCTCTCCAGGTAGTGGCTCCTGACACAGCGACTCTCCTTTGCAGTTCACTGGCTGGGACCTGAGGCTCAGGTCCCCGGGCAGTTGGGTCTCTCTGCCCAGGCCTCTTGAAAGAATTTTAGAGGTTTGAGTCCCAAAAGATACTATAGTCTCATTGGGATAAGGCAGAATATGTAGTACCACCATCTCATAAGAAAAACATTATAACACATGTGAATGTTTCCATTAATATGTTGAACGTTAAAATTTCTACCAAAAATTTGGGTCACCCTCATATTTTTGGCGCTTTGCTGTCTTTTTAGCTCAGGGCCTCTTTCTGAAACCCCCTGCATATACAGGCTTCGTTTTATTTTGTTGGTTCATTCTCTGGAGGGTTTGCAGGTGACCATTATAGCAAACTGGATTTTGTGTCCAAGGTGATGAGCCTGAATAGCAGATTTTCCCACGTATTCCCTAGGAGTAATGTTCAGAGGAAAGCATTCTTTGGCCCAAATAGGCATTTCCATAAAAAAAGGGGGGGGGGAGGTTTTCTTTATGGTTCTACTTCTCAGCCATTCATATACTTTGTGAGTTCTCAAGAATGGAATTTTTTTTAAAATATATATTTTTTGATTTCAGAGAGGAAGGGAGAGGAACAGAGAAATAGAAGCATCAATGATGAGAGAATATCATGGACTGGCCCCCTCCTGCAGGCCCCACACTGGGGATGGAGCCCACAACCCAGGCATAGGTCCTGACTGGGAATCAAACCGTGACCTCCAGGTTCATAGGTCGACACTCAACCACTGAGCCACACTGGCCAGGCAAGAATGGGATTTAGATTGAAGCTTTTTCTAATCTTGAGGACGGAATACTTAGGGGACCCTTTGTCCTCTGAGCCCTGGGCTTTGAGAGTGGTAGGAAGGGCTGATCCAATGAGGGCTTCTCCACCTCTTCGCTTGCTTTTGGATGAAGGGCCTTATGTACTAAGAGGTTTTGGATTTGATCCTATGGGAAGCCCCGAAGAGTTTTCAATGAGAGAGTAACATTTGCATTTCAGGAAGAATACTTTAGCTCAGCAGTCTCCGACCAGTGGTCCGTGAGGTCTGAAAGATTGGTGACCGCTGCTTTAGCTCTATCGGATGGGTGGATGGATGGATGAATAGAATCAGGGAGTCCAATTAACAGGTTGGTAAATGGTGGAAATGCAGGCAAGAAATGATGGTTCAGGTCCTAGAACAGCGCCTGGAATACTAAATATTTGTCAAAAGAAAAAAAAATGAGCCTGACCGGTATGGCTCAGTGGATGAGCGTCAACCCATGAACCAGGAGGTCATGGTTTGATGCTGGCCAGGGCACATGCCCAGGATGTAGGCTTGATCCCTAGTAGAGGGTGTGTAGGAGGCAGCCGATCAATGATTCTCTCTCATCATCGATGTTTCTATTTCTCCCTCTTCCATCCTCTCTCTGAAATCTATGAAAACATATTAAAAATTAAAAAAAAAAATTTAAACAGTGTCCTGGAAGGCAAAGGATTCCAAAACATTCCAAGAAAAGGGTACTTGAGAGTGTCATATGCTGAAGAAAGATTAAGAAGTCTGTGAGTCAGTCCTAGCTGGTTTGGCTCAGTGGATAGAGCAGCGGCCCAGGGACTAAAGGGTCCTGGGTTCGATTCTGGTCAAGGACAGGTCAAGGACATGTACCTTGGTTGCAGGTTTCCTGGCCCTAGTCGAGGTGCCTTCAGGAGGCAACCAATTGATGTGTCTCTTTCACATCGATGTTTTCTCTGTCTCTCCCTCACCCTTCCACTCTCTCTAAAAATCAATGGAAAAATACCCTCGGGTGAGGATTAACAAAAAAACACACAAAAAAACAACCAAACAAAAAAAGTGAATCAGAAAAATGTCTATGTCTGTTTAAAGGAGGAAATTTTTAATTTTTTTTGAGTTTATTGATTTTTTTTTTTGAGAGGGGGTGAGAAACATGGAGTTGTCCCACTTATTTATGCATCCGTTGGTTGATTCTTGTATGTGCGCTGACCGGGGATGGAACCACCATCTCGGGTTGTTAGGAAGACACTAACCAAGTGAGTACCTGGCCAAGACTAAAGGAGGGAAATCTTCAAAGTGTCCTCTAGATGAACCGCATAGGATAATCATAAGGTGACAAGGTGGGCAGAGTTTGGTGGCAGTGGCCATCAGAATCAGATAAAGTGGATGGACAGTGAAGGGATAGTCTGATAAGGCGCTTGAGGGCACGCGTGCTAATTGAGGCTTACCCTCCCGGTGCAGAGACTGCTGGAGCATGCTTATTTTATTTATTTATTTATTTTATTTTATTTTATTTTATTTTTTAATATATTTTATTGATTTTTTACAGAGAGGAAGGGAGAGAGATAGAGAGCCAGAAACATTGATGAGAGAGAAACATCAACCAGCTGCCTCCTGCACACCCCCCACCGGGGATGTGCCTGCAACCAAGGTACATGCCCTTGACTGGAATCAAACCTGGGACCCTTGAGTCCGCAGGCCAACGCTCTATCCACTGAGCCAAACCGGTCAGGGCGGGGCATGCTTATTTTTAAAAAATGTTAACAAAGGCAAGCAGATGTGTCTACCTAACGGAGTTGGCCAAATTCTGCACTTGGCCTGGTGGTTCAAGAAAGAGTGGGAGTGTGGGGTAGAGCCTACTAGCATGGAAGCCAAAGGACTACAAGTCCCATGATGCAGTGTGTCAGCTGCCACCGGAAGAGGGCCTTAGCTAGGTGGCCCTTCCACTTCCGGCCAGCCCCGCCCTCCCTTTCCCCAGTGCACAAAGTCGCCTCGGAACGTGGGCGCCGAGTGGGTGTGGTTCCGGGAGGCCCCGCCCCCAGAACGCTGCTCCAATGGGGGTCACTCGTGTCCATGGCGACAGTGGGCGGTGGCAGCCAGCTTGCGGAAGGAGCCACCACCGCCGGGATCTCGCAACTAAGAGTGAACCCCGTGGGGAACGTGCTCCCCCTTGTGATCAGTGGGGACGGCAAGTCCTGTGGAAGGAACCAGGAGGCGGTCCCTGTGGCCCAGCAATGCCCAGGGAAGGAAGGGTGCACATGAGCGACCCGCTGAGTCCAGTCCCAGGCCACTAGGAGTGGACTCATCCGTTCCTCCACTCTCGGAACTCGCGGTGGGCAGAGTCCCCAGGGGGCTCCTCCTCTGCTGTGCGAACCTAAGCGGTCTTAGCTAGCGGGTGCCTGGCCCCAGGGTGTGTACACATGGAGAAACTGAGGCCGGCCTAGGGGTCCTCTGGGCTTATGCTCTATTTTAAAAGCGAAGCCCCCCTCCTCCAGCCGTCCCCCTTTCCATTCGAAAACAAAGGAAGCTGAGGCATGGTCCCTGCCAGCTCTGTTCAGCTCCTGCTGCACCCCAGTGTGTTGTGTGGCGTGACCTTGGATGACTGGGGCTTGCCAGCCAACCCAGCATCCCCTGGGCATCCCAGGACCCCCGTTGCCTACTTGGAAACTGCCCGTGTTGCAGTGGGATGGTTCTAATTCCGGAGGAGCAGCCGCATTCTCTTATCACACTGGGAAGGCCCTCAGGGTGCGCTCCTACAGGCCTTCCCAGGCCTGCAGGGGAGTCTGAGTCTATTTCATCCCCACCCCTGTCCCCCCAGAATCAAAAGGATGGAGCCAAGTCCCTCTAACACCAGTGAATCAGAGGAAGACTCTGTTGAAGAAGAGGAATCCGAGGAGGAGTGCAATGATGGGGACATTACCATCTCTCCTAGCTCTACTCAGCAGACACCCTCAAAGGCCGACAGTGGGGTCGCCTTATCCATTGTGGCCACGAAAATCCCGACAATAGTCATAGCCCCAACTGTCTTAGATGGCTTAGAGGTTGGGAGAAGAAGGAGAAGGCGGAGATGCAGGTAACAGTTCCCTGCACCCCCTCACCTGCCCGGCTGCACAGTCACCCCCAGTTTCCCTTTTGCAGTTGGGCTGGGACCCGAGGTCTTCCCTTTAGCCTGGGAAGGATGGCAGGGAATTACTGGAGCTTCATTCACCTTGGGGTACAATGAAAACAAACACAATTCAGAACCACGGGGGTGGCTTAGTGTAGAATTTCAGCTTGTTTATGTCATCTTGGTCCTCAAGGGGCCTCTGGAGGAAGCGAACGGCATTGAGGGTTTGTTGGGTGTCTGTTATCTGCGCACCTGGCAGCCAGGGGTCCGCCCTTCTCTCCCATTGTGCCTGATTGCCGCTCTTCCTCCCTCCCAGATCCATGGCCATCAACCTGACCAACTGCAGATATGAGAGTGGTAAGGGCCCGGCTCTCCTGTCACTTGCACTCTGGGGATGGTCCCCCCAATCAGGTTCCCAGCCCCTGGGTCTTGTTAGTCTGGACCTGACGCCTGTAACTGAGCGCCCTGGCTCAAGCCACTCGCAGCTGAGACATCCGTGTTCAGTTAGTCTCAGGGGTAGGGTGGGCATCTCCTCAGTAGCTAACATGAAAAAAAAAAAAAAAAAAAAAGACTGAAAGCCATCATTGCCCCACCTTTTTCAATTTGTTTTGTTTTGTTGACATATATTTTTATTGATTTCAGGAAGGGAGAGGGAGAGAGGGACGGAAACATCAATGATCAGAGGGAATCATTGATTGGCTGCCTCCTGCATGGCCCACACTGGGGATCGAGCCTGCAACCCGGGCACGTGCCCTTGACCGGAATCAAACCCAGGATCCCTCCGTCCACAGGCTGACGCTCTATCCACTGGGCCAAATCGGCTAGGGCCAATTTTCAGTTTCTATCAGAGATGAGATGAGACTAGGTTAAAACCATTTTTTTTTTTTTTCAAGGAAGCTCTTGAGGCGGCTTCAGCAATTTTTAAAAATCACCAGCTGGGTCAGCCATCCCTTTCTCCCCTCTTCTCCCCACTGTCCTCTGTGGGGAGGGGCCCCCTAGCATGTGAGGTGCAGGTGCGATCCATACCGAGGGCTGGCTTTGCCGGCTAGAAAACGTCCTAGTTGAGAGGGGGAGTGTCAGGCGCAGAGAGCCAGACTCTAGTTTTCTCTGTCAGCTTGTGGAAGGGCCCTGACAGCTTCACGAACTTGGAGTTGTCACGTGGCAACTGAAGTGCAGAACTGAGGTAAGAACCGCCTCCCTCTTCAACCCGCTGTGCAGTCCGGGCTGTTCCTTACCCAACCCAGCCTGGGCCTCACTGACCTCCCTCCCCCCCTACAGTGCGTCGCGCAGCCAAACTGTGTGGCCTGAGGGAGGTGGGGGAAGACGAAGAGTGGAACGTGTACTGGACCGACTGCTCTGTGTCCCTGGAACGAGTCATGGACATGAAGAGGTTTCAGGTACAGCCTCCCGGACCCACGATCCTAAAGGGGCTGTGGCCCCAGGATGACAACTCCCTCCCCCGCCCCTTGTGCCCAGGCACCCGAGGCTGTCACTCTGTGGCTATCCCCCTGTTCAGGTCAGAAAAGGCCATGGCCAGGGGCTTCCATTCCCATGGAAATAGTCTCCTCTTGGGTCTCTGGAACTTCTGTTATCTGAAGAAGTGTCCGCTGGGCACATCCTCACTCAATATCTGCTGTTTGCCTGGAGGCTTGTGGCCCCCTCGGGGCAGGTGAGCCATGGGGGGGGGGGGGAGGCTCCTTCAGTTCCGAGCCAGCTGAACGGTCCAGCCTCGAGCAGCTTAGCCTAGCATCCCGCCTCCACCAGGGGTCCGTGTGGGGCCCCTCGTAGCCCCAAGAAAGTCAACAAACGTTGGGCCAGGGTTCTCAAGAAGGATATTAATTCTTCGTGGTAATTTTGTGATCCCCTAACTGGGTCTTTGTGGTGGTCTGCAGTAAAATAACTGAAAAGGGTCTGCGTGCATATTTTGAGGAGAAGCCTCACAGTAAACCCCCCCACCGACGAGACCGCAACCAGCCCCACAAGGAGAGGAGCCAGAGCCAGACACTGCCTTTACGTTCTTCCCTCATTAAATCCTCCAAGACAGCCCGGCTGGTGTGGCTCAGTGATTGAGCATCAACCTGTGAACCAGCAGGTCACGGTTCGATTCCTGGTCCAGCCACATGCCTGGGTTATGGGCTCCATCCCCAGTAGGGGGCGTGCAGGAGGCAGCCGATCCATGATTCTCTCTCATCGTTGATGTTTCTATCTCTCTCTCCCTCTCTGGAATCGTATATATAGTTAAAATCCTCAAAAACAACCCTGAGTGGCAAATCCCTTTTGTTAAGGAAAGAATGCCAAGCCTCAGAGGTTCACGCAGCTAGTGAGTGGGTGAGCCATGGCAGGGCTGCCTCCCACACTGGGACAGTAGCCGGTCCCAGCAGGCTGCCGGGCAGTGCCCATGCCCTCTGGGGGTGCCATGGCAGTGCATGCTGAGGGCTGGGTCCTCACTTCCTTTTCTCTTTGGGGAAATGTTTTCTCATTTGCTTTGTGCTGTTTCCCTGGTGGGGACTGGTCCCCGGTGGGTTTGAGGGATGTCCTAAGGGGCTGGAAGGACCAAAATCTTGTCTAGCCTCTGCCCACTGCCCCTCATTTGCTAACCTCAGGGTTATGTGTGTTTTGGGGAGAGGCCCAGGAGGGTTTTCTCACCTGCTTGAGGGGATCTTCCTGCCTTCTCCTTGGGGTGCTAGGTAGTGTTTACCTGCACTGACTTGTACCTTGACCTTCCCAGTCCTCCTCCACTGCTTTCTGGATGCCCAGGCCCCAGGGACGGCCGCTTCCTCTGGGGGGGTGGGTATTTAACTCGTTCGCTCCGTTTCAGAAAATCAACCACTTCCCCGGCATGACGGAAATCTGCCGCAAAGACCTGCTGGCCCGGAACCTGAAGCGCATGCAGAAAATCTACCCCCGGGAGTACAACATCTTCCCCCGCACCTGGTGCCTCCCCGCGGAGTGAGTGCCGCCCTGGGGAGGGGATGCCTGACCTTGAATGACCTTGAATATCTCGGGATGGAAGCGGAGTGGTCTGAGACCGAGGGCTCCAGGAAGGGCATGGACCGGAGGGCAGGAGGGATCCACGGGACCCTGGGACCGCTGTATTGCACAGGAACCTTCTGATCCAACACCCCCCCCCCCCCCCGTCTGCACATAGCTACGGGGACTTCCACGCCTGCGGTCGTCAGAGGAGAACACGGACGTTTATCTGCAAGCCAGACAGTGGCTGTCAGGGCCGAGGCATCTTCATTACCCGAAACCCCCGGGAGATCAAGATCGGAGAGCACATGATCTGCCAGCAGTACATCTCCAAGGTGAAGGGCGCCTGGGGACCACCAGGTCCCTCCACCAGCATTGGGGTTCCGCCAGCATTGGGGGTACCCGGTCCCTCCCAAAGCCAGGGAGGAAGCCAGTTTCCAGCTCCTACCCTTTCTGCTACCACGCTTCTGCCCCCCACCCCCCCAATCTTGGAGGCCATGTGGAAGGAACCCTGGCTCAAAGCCAGCCTGCCTGGGTTTGAATCTGAGTTTTCCCACCACGTAGCTATCCTGGGTTTAGGCAGCTGTCTTACCCTGCTGGTGGCCTATTTCCTCATTTGCTATTGGGCATAGCAACAGTAACTGTGTCGCGTGGTACCGCGGCAGTTAAGCGAACCTTTGTGTATTTGAAGCACGCACGACCGACCGACCGTGTGTGACACTGAATGAGCCCTGTCTTTTCTCCCTGGCGGGTCTGCACCCTCTCAGCCCTTCCTCATCGATGGCTTCAAGTTCGACATGCGCATCTATGTCCTGCTCACGTCCTGCGACCCCCTGCGGATCTTCATGTATGAGGAGGGCCTGGCCCGCTTTGCCACCATGCCCTACGTGGAGCCCAACCATAAAAACCTGGTGAGGGGCCAGTGGCAGCCCGGGGGGGGGCAGGGCAGCACCCTTTCCATTCCCACTGCGCTGTGCTGAGGTCGTTCTGGGGACCCCCGTGGCTCCTCACCCACAACAAGGAACGAAGCCAGTGAGCGCCTCAGCACCCCTTCCTCCCCAGAGGCTGCCAGGACAGTCCTCAGTGAAGCAGGACAGGAGATGTGCAGTCCCGGGGGCAGCTGGGGGTGGGGGATGGGGGATGGGGGGAGGGAGGGGGCGGGGAGGCTCCAAAGCAGTGAAGGGCTGGCGAGGAAACAGGGTGGGACAGCAGGCCACTCTCTCTCTCTCTCTCTCTCTCTCTCTCCCCAGGATGAAGTGTGCATGCACCTGACCAACTACGCCATCAACAAACACAACCAGAATTTTGTCCAGGATGATGCTGTGGGCAGTAAGAGGTACTCCCTGCTCTGTTTCCTTCCTCTGCTCCTTAGCCTCCCTGGGAGGCCGGCTGCTCAGGAAAACTCTACAGACCCTTTGTCCTGTGCCTATCCACCCAGTGGCCACCGCCCCCCCACCCCCCCATCCTGCTAACACACCTGGCTCCAAGCTGGTAGCGGCCCTTTAAAGCACAGGGACTGAGGCACGGGAGTTAGGTTAGCCTTGGGGGAGCCCCCTGCCTGCCGCCCAGCCCCAGGGGCAGGGCAGTGGGTCTTCCTCTGAGTCCCTGGGCCTCTCACAGGAAGCTGTCGACGCTCAATGCCTGGTTGCGAGAACACAGCTACGACCCCCGCGAGATGTGGGGGGACATCGAGGACATCATCATCAAAACCATCATCTCGGCCCATTCTATCCTCCGCCACAACTACCGCACCTGCTTCCCCCAACACCTGAGTGGAGGTACTTGCGCCTGTTTTGAGATCCTTGGTTTTGACATCTTGCTGGATCACAAGATGAAGCCCTGGCTGCTGGAGGTGAGGATTCTCTCCTGGGCCTTCCGAAACCAAAGTCCTCCTCCAACAGGACGCCTGGGACTAGCGTACACTCAGGTGGCGGAACAGAGAAGTGGTGGTGGGGGGGGTGCGCAGCGGCGGAAGTGGGGGGGTGTGGGAAGTGCGCAAGGGATGAGAGGATAAGATCTCTGTGCTTGGGACCTGGCGAGTCAGATCTTTTTTTTTTTAAATATATTTTACTGATTTTTTACAGAGAGGAAGGGAGAGGGATAGAGAGTTAGAAACATCGATGAGAGAGAAACATCCATCAGCTGCCTCCTGCACACCCCCTACTGGGGATGTGCCCGCAACCAAGGTACATGCCCTTGACCGGAATCGAACCTGGGACCCTTCAGTCTGCAGGCTGATGCTCTATCCACTAAGCCAAACCGGCCAGGGCGCGAGTCAGATCTTGGTGGCCTCTGGGTCCACCACAGGAACCCCAGTGTTCCTCACGTAAGCCTCGCCTTTAAGGACATCCTACCTACAACTCCGGAAGGTGGTCTGGCTCTCACCAGCCTGTGTGTTAGAGGTGATCTCCACGGCAGGTCCTGTGGCCTCGGAAGGAGCATCCAGCCCCTTTGGCTGAGGCCATGGCGGGGATGTCTTTCTCAAACCCTCCTCCCAGGCCCCTCAGCCTCCCAGTTGGGCCTGCGAGGCGGCCACCTGCTCAGGGGGCCTAGGAAGGGGGCAGATAACGGCTCCTCCCGGCAGGTGAACCACTCTCCGAGCTTCACCACGGACTCGCGCCTGGATCAGGAGGTGAAGGATGCCCTCCTCTTAGATGCCATGATCCTTGCCAACCTCCGGGGCTACGACAAGAGGAAGGTGATGGAGGAAGAGAAGCGGCGAGTCAGAGTAAGGCTTTTCCAGTGCCACCAAGACCTCCGGGAGGCCAGGTACTCCAGGTGTCCAGTGTGTCTGTTTTATTTATTTTTGAAATGTGTGTGTGTGTGTTTTTTTTTTTATTGATTTCAGAGAGTAAAGGAGAAGAGAGAAAGAGAAACATCAGGGATGAGAGAGAACCACGGATCGGCTGCCTCTTGCATGTCCAGCGCTCGGGATCGAACCCGCAACCCGGGCACGGGCCCCGACCGGGAATCAAACCGTGACCTCCTGGTTCATTGGTCAGCGCTCAACCACTGAGCCACGCCCGCGGGGCAAGCTGTGTCACTTGTCTCCTTCTTACCACTCGCCTGAGAACGAAAGCCTCGGGCTGATCAGCCACTAAAAGCTATTTTTTTGCATAAGTAATACATCACCTGGCACGGACAAGTGCGTTCAAGGGCAAACGATGCCGAGATTAGCCTGCCCTTCTCCTCCAGCGACTCAGTTTCCCTCCAGAGCCCATCACTGTTCCTCGGGTCATGCGTGTATTTTCACAAACATTCAGTGCATGTAAATGTACTAATACGAGTTGTTTTTCTCCTTTTACTATAATATAACAAACAGTAGCATAACTTTCCCACTCTCTGGACCCTGCATAACAGTGTATATTAGAGCTATTTCATAATGAGCTCATAAGGAGTGTTACGTGGTTTCATTCGCTGCAGTTTATTTTTTTTAAACATATTTCATTGATTTTTACGGAGAGGAAGGGAGAGGGATGGAGAGTTAGAAACATTGATGAGAGAGAAACATGGATCCGCTGCCTCCTGCACACCCCCCACTGGGGATGTGCCCGCAACCAAGGCACATGCCCTTGACCGGAATTGAACCTGGGACCCTTCAGTCTGCAGGCCGACGCTCTATCCACTGAGCCAAACCCGGTTAGGGCTGCTGCTGCTGTTTTTTAACAAAGTTCCTCTAGAAAGCATTTCCTGAGAAAGTGTATAGTAATGAAACATAAAACAGTTTGGTCATTCACTGGTAAGGGACACTTTATTTGTTTACTTTGTTTTTAGGGGGCAGGTTAAATCAATATTGTTCACCCACTACTGTTTTAATTTTAAGACGGTTTACAAATCTGGTCATTTGTTGCCGACACTAAATTACAGTTTATTGATGATACATAAAAATGAATGGTCCTTGGCCGGGTAGAGTGTCATCCTGATAGGCCAAGGTTGTGGATTGGATTCCCGGTCAGGGTACATACAAGAATCAACCAATGAATACATCAACAGGTGGAACAACAAACTGATGTTTTTCTCTCTCTCTCTAAAAAAAAAATAAATCAGTAAGAAAATGAATTGGAGTAGATTTAAGATTATTATTTATTATTAGGGGCCCGGTGCACAAAAATTTGTGTACTCAGGCGGGTCCCTCAGCCTGGCCTGTGCCCTCTCACAGTCTCAGACCCCTCGGGGGATGTCCACCTCCTGGCTTAGGCCCGCTCCCAGGGGCGATAGGTCCTAACCTGGCAGTCAGACATCCCTCTGGCAGCCTGGGAGCCCTCGGGGGATGTCCACTTGCCAGCAGGAGCAGGCCTAAGCTGTAGTCGGACACCCTTAGCACTGCTGAGGAGGTAGGAGAGGCTCCCACCACCACCGCTGTACTGCCAGGCGTCAGCCAGGCTTATGGCTGAGCAGAACTCCCCCTGTAGGAGTGCCCTGACCACCAGGGGCAGCTCCTGCATTGAGCATCTGCCCCTTAGTGGTCAGTGTGTGTCATAGTGACCAGTTATTCCCAGTCATTCTGCTATTAGGGTAAATTAGGCCTGTTGCATGGGTGAGGGCTGGCTGGTTTTCCCTGAAGGGTGTCCTGGATCAGGTTGGGGGTCCAGCTGGGGTTCCTGGCCAGCCTGGGTGAGGAGCTGATGGCTGTTTGCAGGATGGCCAAGCCCCCCAGCAGGGACCCTCACCCCATGAGGGTGGGGCCATCGTAGGTGAGGGGCTGATGACTGTTTGCAGGCTGGCCACAGCCCCAAGCTACCCAAGCTCCCAGAAAGGTTGGATAGAAGCAGGTATCTAGAATTTATTTATCTTCTATAATTGAAATTTTGTTGCCTTGAGCAGAGGCCACAGCTGGCCAAGGCAGGTGGGAAGCTTAGCTTCCTCCATCACCGGGGCAACCAAGCCTCCTGTTTGCTCTAGCTCCATGGCTGCCTGCTGCCATCTTGTTTGGGTTAATTTGCATATAGTCACTCTGATTGGCTGGTGGGCGTGGCTTGGGATGTAGAAGAGTGGTGCAATTAGCATATTACTCTTTTATTAGATTAGATAATAAATACGTCCCTCTTCCCCACTTGCATTACAAGATGCAGGGCCCATGTGTACTTGATTTGCTATAAAATCCTGGGGGCCTGGCACAGAGTAGGCACTCGGCTGTCAGTGTGAGTGAAGGTGAAGTGTAACTATATATGCCCTGGGTATTCGTGCAGGACTGGATTGTGCACGTGACTTTATTCACTGGGGATAAAAGGTGGAAAACCTTTGGACTTAATAAACAAAAATACAATCATGCACTAGAATATTAGGCAGCCACTTACAAGTGCTGTTGTATGATCCCAATTTCATTTAAAACAAGAAAGGAAGGGGAGAATAAATAAAGAGTCTGGTGCCCTGGCCAGTTTAGCTCATTGGGTAGAGCGTCAGCCTGTGGACTGAAGAGTCCCCAGTTCAATTCCAGTCAAGGGCACATGCCCAGGTTGGCAGGAGGCAGCCGATCCATGATTCTCTCTCATCACTGATATTTCTCTCTCTCTCCCTCTCCCTTCCTTTCTGAAATCAATCTAATCTAATAAAAGAGTAATACTGAAATTGACCATTTCTTCGGGATGCCTAAGCCACGCTCACCAGCCAATCAGAGTGGCTGTATGCAAATTAACCCAGCCAAGATGGAGGCCGGCAGTCACGGAGCTGGAGTAAACAGCAGGCTTCCGTTGCACCAGGAATAAACTGTCTGCCGGCCTGCTGGGCCTCTAACTAAGGCAACGTTCTTTCAATTATAGAAGCCACGGAGGTGAAGCCAACAGGAGGCTTCGTTACCTGCCTAGGCCTCGGCTTAAAGCAACAGTATCAATTATAGAAGATAAATAAACCTCAGAAACCTGCTTCCAGCCAGCCTTGCTGGGACATTGGGTCAATGGGATCTGTGGGCAGCCTGAAAGCTTGAAGACAGCCCTCAGGCCCACACCCAAGCTGGGCACACCCCAATGGTGGAGCTTCCCCTTGGTGGTCAGTGCACTCCCACAAGGGGAGTTCTGCTCAGCCACAAGCCAGGCTGATGGCTACCAGTACAGCGGTGGTGATGGGAGCCTCTCCCATCTCCTCAGCAGCACTAAGGATGTCCGACTGCAGCTTAGGCCTGCTCCCCACTGGCAAGTGGACATCCTCCGAGAGCTCCCAGGCTGCCAGAGGGATGTCTGACTGCCAGCTTAGGCCCTATCCCCCTGGGAGCGGGCCTAAGCCAGCAGGTGGACATCCCCCGAGGGGTCTGAGACTGTGAGAGGGCACAGGCCAGGCTGAGGGACCCTCCCTCCCCCGAGTGCACAAATTTTTGTGCACTGGGCCTCTAGTAAAAATATGAAACAAAATAATAAAAATTAAAACATATTATAAAAAAGAAAGGCCTGGTGAGTAGCAAAGCCAGGATTCAAACTCAGGAGGTCCTGCCTCAGTCTGCTCATACCGACATGCTCACTCCTCCATCCTAATACTCGGGGAAGTTTTTAGCTTCTTTCTGCTCTTCTAGATTTTCTGTGATTAGAAACCTAATTTAAGTCAAGCCTGTTTTCATTACATCACACAGACGGGGCTGGCAGCTGACACCACAGGGGGTCCCGGCAAGGCCGGGACACTCGCAGCAGGTTCTCGAAGCCGCAGTCAGCCTTCCTTTCCCGACTCACCCAGACCTTGGGTTTTCTTAGGCGAGAACTAATGGAGCTGACCCAGGCAGCATTGCTGGACCAGGAATGCTATGAGGACTCCCACCTCGGCGGGTACCGGAGGATCTACCCAGGGCCTGACACGGAGAAGTACGAACCCTTCTTTAAGCACAGCGGCTCCCTCTTCCAGGAGACAGCGGCTTCCAAGGCCAGAGAGGAGTGTGCCAGGTACTCTGCCCAGCATGCCCCTCTCCACGCGGGTGGGGGAACTGCTCCCCGGCGGGGTGGGGAAGATGCCAGCCCCTGGAGCAGTGGTTCTCAGCCTTCTGGCCCTTTAAATACAGTTCCTCACGCTGTGACCCAACCATAAAATTATGTTCGTTGCTACTTCACAACCGTCATGTTGCTCCTGTTATGAATCGTCATGTCAATATCTGAGACGCAGGATAGTCTTAGGCGACCCCTGTGAAAGGGTAGTTCGACCGCCAAAGGGATCGCGACCCACCTGTTGAGAACCTCTGCCCTAGAGGAAAAAGGGAGGGGATTGTAAATCCTAAGTTTTCATGATTCAGTCTAGTAGGTTTCCCATCTTCCCCACATTCCTCTCCCATCAGTCCAAAAACGGGTCATAATTTCCTACTCTTTTCCCCATTCCCATATGCCCTTCCCTCTTTACCCCCTTCCCACCACGATTTCTCCAGTGTCTGAAGCCGCTGTATCTTGTCAGGCAGCAGCGGGAAGAGATCCGCCTGAAGCAGAAGGAGCAGGACATCTTAGACGCTAAGCGAAAGGACAACAAGGAGCAGAACCGGGGGGAGTCGGCATGGGAGAAGAGGAGACCCGAGTCCCGGTTCCAGGGCCTCGCCACCCACTTGGCTTGCCAGAACCAGAAGCAAAAGGTGTCAGGGGCTTCGTGGCTCTTGCTTTTCTGCAGGAAAACGGGTTGGAACTATTAGAGAAGGGAATCGGCTGTCCCCTCCTTGTCCAAGGGAGAGAGATGAGTTCCGAATGAGTCCACGAATCTGACTTTTTGGCACAGATCGCGAGAGAACGGGTAGCGAAGGGAAGCTGGCACTAGGGTCAGGGGAGGGATGGAGGTCGACTTGATGGTTTGGGACTCGCCGCTGGAGAGCCTGCATGCCTCTCTCGTGTGCCTCGCAGTTCCAGGACACCATGGAGCCTCAAGCAATTGTGGAGGAGGAGGAGCTGGAGCGGCTGAACGCCCTGCTCCGGAGGGAGAGTCTCATTCGCAGCATGGGGATCGTGGAGCAGATCAGCAGCATCATGCGGTGCGGCCGGCCGAGCCAGTCAAGGCCTGATAGTCCGGTGAGGGGCTCTACACAGCATCTCTCGGAGCGGGGACCCAGGGCTGTCCTGGCACGTGGTGGTGGCTGCGGCCCAGGAGGCTCATGGGATGGGATCTGGCTGTGCAGGCTTAGGAAAGAGTCTTTTGGTTCTTGCCACATCCGCTCCCAAGCTCCCCTGTTTTTGGCATTGGTATCCAGCCAAGTGCAGCTCCCAACCTTCTCACAAGGGACTGGGTCTCTACATTCCCATCTGGCAATAACCCCACCCTCCGCGGCTCTAGCGGGGGAGAAGTCTCGGGCCGATGAAGCAGCTGCCGGCATCCACTGTTCCCTGGGCTAAGCAGCAACCCCGTGGGTCCTGTTTATTCTTGAGTAACTGGTTCTGTAGTGGCTGCGGCCTGGAAGATTTTTCAGTTACCTATTTATTTCTCAAAAAAAAAAAAAAAAAAAGTTTTCATTGATGCAGAGAGGAAGGGAGAGGGAGGGAGAAACACCAAGGATGAGAGAGAATCACTGATCGGCTGCCTCCTGCACGCTCCCTACTGGGGATAGAGCCCGCGACCTGGCCTCGTGCCCCTGACTGGATGCGAACCCAGGATCCTTCAGTCCGCAGGCCGACCGACGCTCTAGCCACTGGGCCAAACCAGCCAGGGCTCAGTTCCCTATTTCTCCCCCCACTCCCCCCCCCCCCTCCAGCCTCACAAGAAACGTGGTAAGCGGCTTCTTCTCTCCTCTAGCCTCGATCTCAGGAGGACGGGCAGAGCAGTCAAGAACTGCCCTCTCTGACTCTGTTCCCACTGGCCCTCCTGAAAGCCACCTACAAGGAGGAGAGCCCGCCCCAGTGCCTGCGCGCAGTACAGCCCGAGCTGATCCCCAGGATCCTAGCGCCTCTGCCGAGCGCCGCCGTGCTCCTGCAGCCGGCCGGCTGCTACCTGCAGCCCAGGACCTTCCGCTGGACGAGAGAGCCGGCCGCCTTCGGCCCCTGCTCTCTGTCACTGAGGAAATCCGAGAGGCGCTGCTACCCCACGTCCAGATTCAGGCTTAGCAGCCGTAAGTACGCAACCACCAGCTCGGTTCGCTCTCACCTGCGTGCATTTCCACTAGCAAAGCATCACGGCTGGGACGCTCCCAAAATGCAATACGGCACTTGCACCAGAGTGGGAGTGGGGGAGTCCGGGGCGGGGGGGGGGAGGGGGGGCCCATGTATTTGCCTCCTCCGATGGGATAGAAATGGCAGCAGACATACAGCCCCAGCAACTCACCTCACGGGGTACAGACGGCGGCGGGAGGGAAGCCTCGGGTGCCCCCCACGCCTCTGTGTTGGTTACCTGGGCAACCGAGTTGGGAAAAAGAGTTGTGTGAGTCGCAGCAACTCAGGGCGGGTGGGGGCCCCCATGTTTCCACTGCAGAAGGCCAGGCCAGCAGAAGGCTGGAAGCCATCAACAGAGCCATGGCAGGATCGGTGCCATCCTCTCTAACCCCCAAGCAGGGCTACTTCCTGCGGCGCGAGAGAGCGGTAAGTAGCCCGTGGACCGAATGCACCTTGCCCTCCGTGGTGACTTGTGAACACAGAGCGGCCAAGGCCCAGGACCTGCCCCTCTGCCCTGCCTCCACGCCGCTGGCGCGGAGCGTCTTCGCGCTGCTGCACCTCGGCCACCACAGGTAAACGCAGGGCGGAAGCCCAGCGCCCGCCTCCGCCGGAGAGAGCGCCCCCCTCCGGTGTCCTCAGGGCCAAAAGGACCTTCCACCATTGCTCTTCAACAACCCAAGTCGGCCCCCACCCGCGCTCGAGTCGGAAAAGCCTTGGCCAGGAGCCGCGTCTGCCCATCAGGCTCGAACAGAAGACACCAGGAACTCTTCTTCCATACCCCAAGATTATTTTCGGATCAGAAAAGACTTAAGAAGTGAAGGAAGAGGTGCCAGGGCCGGCCAGGCACTCGTCTCCGCCCTTCAAATCCTGAGCCTGGATTTGTCGCTAGGTGATGATGGGTCTGAACCCCGGGCACGGCGGCCGGGGCCCCGGGGCGCCCAAGGCAGGGGCATGCCGACATCAGAGGATCGCCGACGCGGGGGTCCTTTCCCGCCGCCAAGCGGGGAGGAACAGGCCGGCCCTGGGTTGCCGTTGGGACCAAGGGTTGACTCTTTGGCAACTGAACCCGTCATTTTATTAAAATTTATGCAGTTTTGTAGAAGCGTCCTTCACCTCCTTCGAACTCACGCGTTTTACCCGGGGATCGCTCCCCATGTTTATAGCGGAAAGGGCGGGCCGTCGAGGTCCTGTAGCCCTGAAGGGCCGCCTTCTGCCGGAAGCGGGGAAGACCCGCTTCCTGGTCCCGCCCAACCACTTCCGGCCCCGCCCAACGGCTTCCGGTGTTGCTGCGTTTCCGGCTAAAAGCGGTTCGGTCAAACATGGCGGGTGCCCTGAGGCTCCTGCTCGGGCTGCGTGTCCGTGCTGTCGTCGCTCGCTGTGGGTTCGCGACCCAGGGGGTGGCAGGCCCGGGACCTACCGGCCGCGAGCCGGACCCCGATTCCGACTGGGAACCAGAGGAACGGGAGCTGCAGGAGGTGGAGAGGTACCGGCTCCTTCCCGGGCCCTCGGCCTGAAGCAGGGCCCCCGCGCCCCGGCGCTGCAGGCCGCGCCCCCCTCGGCGCCGGGCGTTCCGCCGCCGCGTTCGCAGCGGCCCTTGCTTCTTCCCTTCCCAGAGGCGCAGGGGCAGGCGTCCAGCTCCTGTGGGGCCGCGGGTCCCTTCCCCAGCGACGTGCGCCGTCGCCCGTGTAGAGAGTTCGCCCTGCCCGGGGGCTGCTGCCGCCCTCGGGGTTAGGTTTGCGGGGCAGCGACGCAGAGACGAGGGCCGGGCGCCCCCTGGTGGAGCCCGAGACGCCGCAGCCACGCATGTTGCTCCCGCGCACGGCTCCTGCCATTGGTTCTCTCCCCCAGCGCCCTGAAACGACAGAGAAAAGCCATCCTGTTCCAGAAAATTCGGAGGCAAATGGAGCCGCGAGGGGCCCCGCCCCGGACTCTGACCAGGGAAGCCATGGAGCAGATCCGGTGAGGTTCCTGGGGTTCGGCCGCGCTGCGAGGAGGGGTGAAGGGTACTGGGGCCCGCGATACTGTTTGTTTTTTTTTTTTCTTTTTGCATTTCCTTTTATTCATTATCGCTTCCATTTTCTTTAAGGCAATATAGCGGGCTTGCATAGTCCCGTCATCTCGATTTTAATAGCTTTTCACATTGGGGCCCCGTTGGTTTCTTTTGCTGAAATCTGCAGGCGTTTGCAGGCATCACGGCATTTTTTTAATAGTAAATCAGGACGTTCTTTCACCTGAGATCCAGGGGGAAGCGCTCCCATGGTTGTGCACATTTTTCTCAGGAGAGAACCCTTAGTTTAGAAATGTGTTCTTTTATTTTAGAAAATCTGGAAGAGAGCCTTTATTACATTTTAAAGGTTTTTTTGTTTGTTTGTTTTATACAGATGGTTTGAAATGAGACCAGAATAATGTGGTTTCCATATTGAGAAGTATTAACCCCAGCCAGGCCCCTGTGGGTGCTGTTTTTAATAGTTTTTTTTTGGGGGGGGGGGGCTTTTGCCAGGGTTTCCTTGTGCAAATACAGCGATTATGAATACAGGTGTTTTGTTTTCACCCTAATGAAACAGAAGGCTGTAAATACTGCTACCTGTACTTCTTTCCATTTAACATCTTCCCGCTGCAGAAGACCTTTATGGAAGTCACAGTTAGTCGTAGCTTATTAGCCGCTCTTTTATGGTGGCTCCTGGGTTGTTGCCACTCACTTGCCATCCCAGGTGGTGCTCTAGTGCCTACCTGTACACCCGTTATAATACCATATGTCTACCAGGCGTAGTTGTTTACACATTCCCAAAAGTAGGGGTGCTAGGTCCAAGGGCAGATAGATTTTGCATTTTTTAAAAAGTAAATTATCTTTTTTATTTTTTAAATTTTTTTACAGAGAGGAAGGGAGAGGGATAGAAAGTTAGAAACATCGATGAGAGAGAAACATCGATCAGCCGCCTCCTGCACACCCCATACTGGGGATGTGCCCGCAACCAAGGTACATGCCCTTGACCGGAATCGAACCTGGGACCTTTCAGTCCGCAGGCCGACGCTCTATCCACTGCGCCACACTGGTTAGGCTAGATTTTGCATTTTGATAAATATTGCTAAATAGCTCTCCGTGGGTTGCGTGCCATTTTTTCATTTCCATCAGAACGACTCTGGAGTTGAGACTTAGAATAAAGATTCTGGAGAGCCGATCAGGAAGACTTTGTGGCCCGATTTGGGTCGGCGGATAGAGCCCCGGCCTGTGGACCGAAAGGTCCCAGGTTTGGTTCCCGTCACGGGCATGTACCTGGGTTGCAGGCTCCTCCCCTGCCGGGGCCCTGGCCAGGGAGAGTGCAGGAGGCAACTATTCAGTGTGTTTCTCTCACATCGACATTTCCGTCTTTCCCTCTCTCTCTAAAAATCAATGGGAAAATACCCTCAGGTGAGGATTTAAAAAAAAAAAAGGGAAGAGGAAGACTTTGGGCCTGTAGGGTGGCATCGGCTTCCTCGTCTGTCTTGAACAACCGCTTCTTCAAAATTTCCTGTCAGACCACATATAAATGTCTCTAGCTGCCCTTTTACTTCAAAGAGAAAGCAGGCCCTTAGGTAGGCATCCTTTGCAGCCTCTTGATCTTCCTCCTTGCTTCCCATCTCAGTCCTGCACTGTTTACATCTCGGAGGAAGCAGAGGCCCTTCACTTGTCCAGGACCAATCTTCTGGGTGCGCTAGGTCATGCCCCTCCCTAATTCCTCAGGAACCCTACATCTGTCACTTTAAGTTCTTTATTTTGTTCCCAATAGGCTGCCTACCGTTGTTGCTTTTTTGGGGGGTGGGTTGGGGACGGGAGGCCTATGAAACTGTTCTCCACAAATCTGTCTGATATTTTTTACGTGCTATGTATAAGTGGCCGAGTCTTTAGCCTTTCTAACATTTCTGCAACCTGGACCGTGTAGTTCGCTTTCATAAAATTCTCTTCTCCCTTGACCCAGTTCCTCCTCCCTTCTGCTTCTAGAGCTGCTTTGGTTTCCTTCCTGAACACCCCTCTCTTCCTCCTGTTCCTTAAATATTGCTGTTTTGTAGAATTGTCTTCTCAGTCGTTTATCTCACTCCGCCTACTTCCTTGCCCTAATGGCAGCCACTCACATGGCTTCAACAACCTTGGCTGCGTCAGCCATCGTGTCCCGTCCATGTTTCTCTTCGGAACTCTGTACCTTCAACTGTGCGCTGGATACCTCTGGATGCCACACAGGTTTCTCAAACTCAACATGTACAAAATAGAAGTTGTCATTGTTCCCTGACAATCTAATTCTGCTCCTGTTTCTGCTGTAATCCCACCGATCACCCAACCTAAGATCCTGAATCTGCTTCCTCCCCCAGAATTTAGTCCCTTAACCAAGTTTACCACTTGGCCTTCCTGAAGTATTTCTCAAGCCTCTTCCTTTTTCTGCTCTCCTTGCCACTGCCTCCGTTCATGCTGCCTGGATTATTCTGATCGCCTTTTTGCCTCTAGTCTTGCCACCGAGAAACTACCACTGGATTGAGCTTCAGAAGGAAAATTTGCTCATGGCATTCCACTGGTTGAAAACCTTCCTTGGTGTGCTGTTGATTTGGGGTAAACTCTAGACTCCTACGCATGGCGTGGTTTTGCTCCTGCCCTTGCTGTCTGACAGGTTGAGCTGTTCCCAGGAACATGATGTTCTGTGCATTTCGTGTGCTCACTATGCCATCAGTACTTTCGATCTCCTCTTCTCTTCCCCTCTGTCAGCTTATTACTCCTTTGCATCCTTTCAGACCAGCTCTACTGTGGACTCGAAGCAATTCCTGGGCCATGCTGCGCGCGTGACAACCTGTCCCTGGGTCTCCCCCGTGGGCGCTCCCACAGCATCCTCTGCTATGACACTTACCATAGTATTATTGTATGTTAATACCCTATTTTCCGGCGTATAAGACGACTTTTTAACCCAGGAAAATCTTCTCAAAAGTTGGGGGTTGTCCTATACACCCAGTCATCTTATACGCCGGAAAATACGGTACATGTGTCCCTACATGTACTTTAAAGAGGAGCGCCATCTTCATGCATGCCCCAGGATTTACCCAGCCGGTGATCAGTGGCGGGAGATAAGTTGATGTGAAATAAAATGATCTAAGGGTGGTTGGTTTAGGTGTTGGTGTTAGCACACAGGAATGGGACACAGCCTATCTTGTACCTCTTCTTCTCACGTATTTATCACTAATATTAGTTAGCTATTCTGATAGGATACTTTTTGACAACTTGAAAAGCTGCTTCGTTTTCCTGTAGGTATTTACATGCAGAATTTCCAGAGTCCTGGTCAGTTCCCAGGTTGGCCGAAGGCTTTGCTGTTAGCACCGATGTGATCAGAAGGGTTCTAAAAAGCAAGTTTGTACCCACCTTGGAGAAGAAACTGAAGCAGGATCGAAAAGTCCTGCAGAAAGCTGGGCTTGCCCACTCGCCCCGCCAGCTTCCAGGCCCTGGGGATACCTGGAAGCTGCTTTCTGCAGGCCACCCTGTGTCAGGAGGGGGAGCCTCATCTCAAGGCCAAGGTCACAGCATAGCTTTGAAGGTGATAGAACCGAATACTCAGAGTACAAACACACCGAGGAGACAGAAGGGAAGGAATAAAGGAGTCCAGGGCCTGGAGAAGGAAAGCTTTGCGCCTGTTGCTGCAGCCCAAGGTCATCAGAGGGAGCTGCAGAAGTTCTCCGCCAGCGATTGTGAGGGCCCTGGAGGCCCTGACAGTGATGGATCGCCAAGTGCGAAGAAGCTGGAAGAGTTGAGGGCGAGAGAACTGGACAACCAGAACTTCAGCAGCAAGGTAGTGCAGAGGGGGCGAGAGTTCTTTGACGACAATGGGAACTTCCTGTACAGAATTTGAACTGGAGCCTGCCTTGTGGAGATGAAAGAGCGGATTTGAGCTGCCTGGATTGCTGGGGACGGATTACCCACCTTGGAAGCGATGAGCCTAAAATGGAAGGAGCTGCTTGGATTTCAGTCTGACAAGGGCCCATGAACTTCCCAGGGCAGATGAATATGTGGGCAGCGTGAATAATGGCGAGGCATAGTCTAGCTCCGGGGCCGCGACTCCTGGTCTGTCCCACGTGGCTATCAGTACTCGCCCTTGCTTAGGCTTCTAGTGTCGCATGTCTTAGGAGCTCGTATTTGCAATACGTGTTTGGGAGGAACTGAAGTTTTTCCTTCCCACATCGTTACTTCTAGATTAAGAAACACTAACCGTTCTGGAGCTGCTTAGTCTATTGGTTGTATTCGTTTTGTGCAAAATAAAGTGAAATGCAGCCACTGTTGATTGGTGCTCTGTGGGGTGGGAGGGTTTACCTGTGCATTAAAGTGTAAGGGAAAGGTCCATTGTCATTAAACATTGGGAGGAAGGTAAGGCCAAAGGAATCTCCAGCGGAGACCTTGAGTCTAAGCTCAGGAGCCTGGCAGACGGGACAATAGCAGGGACTTAAGTCCTTGAGCTCTGGGGGGCATATGTGGTGTCTGTTGAGGAACCTCCATCTCTGCAGCCGAGATTCAGTGCAAGGGAGGGTGGGGGAAACTCAGGATAAAATTCTAGAGCTCTTGAAGCTCAGTGAGCACAACAGGTTTTTTTTGCTTAATCTTACAGTATTCCTCAAATCTATGGAAGTAGGAAGAATATTGTAATGCGATGAACTGTACCCCTCACAGCATTGCATTTAACAAAGGACCAATCTGTTCATTATCCCATTGCCCCACATTCCCCCCAGCTTAACGTCTAGACATCGTATTTCATTTATAAGTACTTCAGTATGTATCTCAAAGACATAGGACTCTTAAAAATATTTTTATTTATTTTTTAAAATACATTTTATTGATTTTTTACAGAGAGGAAAGGAGAGAGAGAGAGAGAAACATTGATGAGAGAGAAACATCGATCAGCTGCCTCCCGCACACTCCCTGCTAAGGATGTGCCCGCAACCAAGGCACATGCCCCCGACCGGAATCAAACCTGGGACCCTTGAGTCTGCAGGCCGATTCTCTATCCACTGAGCCAAACTGGTTAGGGCAAAGATACTTTTAATTGATTTGAGAGGTGGGGGGAGAGAGACATCAAATGATGCAAGACTCATTGATCAGCTGGCTTCTGCATGCCTCACATGGGATCAAGCCATAAACCCGGGCATATGCCTTGACTGGAAACCGAACCATGACCTGGTTCATAGGTCAGTGCTCAACCACTGAGCCATGCCAGCTGGGCGTAAGGACTCCTTTTCAACAACGATATATAAGCCATTATTATAACAACACATTGCGGACCAATGGTTTTATTGCTAGCTTTACCCACTGGCCAGATAAATTTCTACTGCACGAGTACAAAAAACGATTTACATAAATATTAAAGGCATGCTTTAAATACCCACTGCATTTTGAAATTACTACATTTTCTTACATTTTTTTTGAACTATGATACTTAGTAAAGCACTGTGTAATACGAAACGAGAATTCTCGTGACCCATCCGTAATGTGTTAAGTTCTAGTAATTCCTTAATTGTAGCTAATATCCCGATAGCATTTTCTGATGGTTTTTTCAATAATTTTTATGGTTTATTTCTTCCCATTAGGATTCATACAAGGCCCACACTGTAACATTGCATTGTGTTGATACGTTCCAGAAGTCTCTCATGTTCTAAAGTGGTTTCCCCTTCCACTTCATGCCCCTCACCATCTAACATTTATCCCATAACATTTCCTGCATTTTTATTTCATCCGCATGATGTCTTCTAACATGTCATTACCCTGTATTTCCCATGAACTGATAGCTGGGTCTCGAGGCTTGATCAGGTCTCAGGTTTTGGCAATGGGTGATGCTCTATGCATCTCACCAGATGAGGATGGGATGCTATGATTGATCAGTGAGTTCAGCGGCTCTATCCCTTATGTCTCTCATAAGCTTTTTTTTTTTTCCTAAACAATTTGCATGACCCCTGAAAATTCCCTAAATTCTCTTTCTAGTCAATTATCATCCCAAAGTCAATCACTTTTCTGAAAAAATGTCAACCTAGATTAGTTTGGCGTGTTCTGTATATAACCTTACATAAATGACATGCTGATGCCACTCTTGCTCTGGCTTCTTTAATTCATTTTTATGAACATGCCACAGTTTACCCATTTTCCCACGAATGGGATTAATAAGTCAAAATTCCAGGACTCAAAGGTCACAAGCCAGCGGGACGTAGCATTCTTCTCTTCCCTCCACCTAACTCCTCCATCTGCCCACATCTCCTGCAGCTCGGAAGCCTGGGAG
>PVJC01013311.1:0-38242 GCA_004026665.1 Murina feae
AAGGAAGGAAGGAAGGAAGGAAGGAAGGAAGGAAGGAAGGAAGGAAGGAAAGAAGGAAGGAAGGGGAAAAAAAGAGGGAAAGAAGGAAAGTTGGATATAGTATTGAATTGATAGAGGTGATTTCCAAATGACCTTTATTAGTTCTTTAGTCCTGCCTTTATATACATACATTTCAACTGTCTTGATTATTTTTCTAATGGCAGTGAAAGTACTATATAAAATAAACAGAACAGAGGTTAAAGATGATGATGATGATGAGTAATAGAATTGGGCCCTTCTATTAAAAAACCTTGTAAATTCATGCACATTCAGTTGTCTAGAAAATGTATTTATTTGTACCAAATTAGTGGGGTGCTATTCCTTTTATATTTTACTAGAGGCCCGGTGCACAAAAATTTGTGCACTCGGGTGGGGGGGGTCCCTCTGCCCAGCCTGTGCCCTCTCACAATCTGGGACCCTCGAGGGATGTCCACCTGCTGGTTTAGGCCCACTACCCGGGCGATCATGCCTAAGATAGCAGTCAGACATCCCTCTAGCAGCCCAAGAGCCCTCAGGGGATGTCCACTTGCCAGCAGGGATCAAGCCTAAGCTGCAATCAGACATCCTTAAGCTGCTAAGGGGCAGGAGAGACTCCCACAACCACTACTGTACTGGCAGCCATCAGCCTGGCTTGTGGCTGAGAAGAGCTCCCCCTGTGGGAATGCCCTGACCACCAGGGACAGTTCCTGCATTGAGCGTCTGCCCCCTGGTGGTCAGTGTGTGTCATAGTGACCAGTCATTCCCAGTGGTTCTGTTGTTAGGGTCAATTTGAATGTTACCCTTTTATTATATAGGATTATATAGGATAGAGGCCTGGTGCATGGGTAGGGGCACACTGGTTTGCACTGAAGGGTGTCCCAGATCAGGGTGGGGTTCCCACTGGGGTGCCTGGGCAGCCTGGGTGAGGGGCTGATGGCTGTTTGCAGGCTGGCCACATCTCCTTCAGGGTGGTGGGTCCTGCTGGGGTGCCTGGGCAGCCTGGGTGAGGGGCTGATAGCTGTTTGCAGGCTGGCCACAGTGCCTTCAAGGTGGGTATCCCTCCCCTCTGGGGTGCCTGGCCAGTCTGGGTAAGGGGCTTATGGCTGTTTGCAGGCTGGCCACAGCTCCCATTGACCCAACGTCCCAGCTAGGCTGGCTGGAATCAGGTTTCTGGGGTTTATTTATCTTCTATAATTTAAACTTTATTGCCTTGAGCGGAGATCACAGCGGGCCTAGGCAGACAGTTTCTTCCATTGCTGGTGCAACAGCTCTGTGTTTGCTCTAGCTCCGTGGCTGCCGGCCGCCATCTTGGCTGGGTTAATTTGCATATAGTCACTCTGATTGGCTGGTGGCTGTGGCTTGGCTGGTGGGCGTGGCTTAGGTGTTATGGAGTGAGGGTTAATTTGCATATTACTCTTTTATTAGATTAGATGTATAAGGTGTGAAAATGAACCAAAGTATATTTTGAAAGATTAAATGACCTCAAGACTTCTTAAGGAGTAAATAACAATGTAGTGAATTATCAGCTAAGAATTGTATAAATTATACACCTTTGTAAAAACAAAATATTTTGCCTTGACAGCTTTGCTTTAATTCTGAGGTCTGTCCCTTAAACTCTGATTCATTAAATGTATAAACTGTAAAAGATCAAATGTATTTTCTCCTGGTTTGAATTGATTCTTTAATCATCAACTAAAAATCCACCAAATGGCAATCCCAAGAATGCTTCTGATCAATGCCATTACAATCTGACTCTACAGACTGAAGTTTGGAGGTAGCACCAGATGAAGTCTGGTGGGTCCATTTTGCCAGTAGCATCCTCAGAGGCCCAGCCTACCCTTGGATAAACCCCAAGCTTAAGGACTCACCAAAAATAAATAAAATTCCTAAAACTTATTTCCTTAGAGATTTAGGTCATTCTGAAGCCAAGCCAGTATTGCCTCTGAGTTTATAGACTACCAGATTTTGTGCCATCTACCGTGTCATCTGACCACTATTAACCATAGTGCTATGACCCTTCACTGCTTGGCTCAGTGGAGAAAGGCTGCATGCCCTGTTTAGCGTTGCCCTGCTAAAGGAGGCTGATCTCACATGCAGTCCTTCACAGCCTTCGGTTACTGAGAGGATTTGTTCACACTTAGTGTAAATGCTGTGCCTGAGAGTACATCACCCCAATTCTATCGTTGATATAAGGGGAGCAAAAGGGAATTTTCGCCTGAGTAGATTCAGGAAGAAAAACTGTCCTCCAGCCCAGAGTTATAGGCTCGATTATTGGTGTTTCCTTATAAAAGTGATCCATCTCTCTGGGAGATCATGCAAATAAGTCTTTGGTTTTGGTTTTTGTCTTGGTGTGGTTTTTGCTGAATAGTGATAGATATACCAATATCATTAACCTTAGTACCTTTGCCATTTCAATATTGCTATTTTTCTAATGAGGCATCTGGCATGAAACAAAAAATAAAAATTAAAAAATAGAAGCAGCTCTTGTAGAAAGATCTTCTGTGAAATGTATTTTGTGATAATATCACTTCACCTTATAAAGAAAGGTCAGCCTAAATAGCCCACAGACAGCTTTCTCCAAAGTTTCTGTAAACACCCAACAAAAATAGACCCAGTGGATAGACTACAAATATGGCTCTTACTGTTTATGGTTGTATCTAAGGTTAACAGAATTTTAAAGGATGTGATAGCTTTGAGGTTTGAAACATATGCTGCAGAGAACCCAAGGACTGTTTTACCTGAGCATATTTGCTGTGTGAAAGTTGTGCAAGTCATATATAATTTTTTGTATGTCCATACATTTTTCTTTCTAGTCTTATCTCAATTTTTCTTGCCTTAAAATGGGAGAATTTGGTCTAGGTTATAAAGAACATGAATTCAAAAAATAGTTTTCAATATTACATATTTTTTAAAAGGAGGTATATTTCTGCAAGTTGGCTGAATTAACATCAAATTCCCAATGAATTTTTTCTTCTGCTGAGTTTGCTGTCCATTCCTTCAGCTGTGGTAACATTTCTATGCAGCGCACTGATTTTCTACATTTCCTTCCCTCTGCATATCCCCAAATATCTCCATTCATTTATTAATTCAGTCAGTAAGGTATTTAGAAAACTAAAATAGGGTAGGAGTAGAAGATGTATATGAATTGGTTCTTGCCTTCCTAGAGCCTGAAATCTAAAAGAGAAAATGGGGCCCTTAGGAAGCACTGAAGGAATACCTTAAGTATAAGGTGTACATGCTGACCCCACAGGCAAAGTGCTTTCAGAGCTTGAAGGAGAGGCAGATCACCCCCAGATGGAATAAACAAAGAAGGCTTCATGGAGGGAGGGCTTGAATGGGCCTTACAAGATGAGTAGAATTCTGAGGGCTTTCCACTGAAAGCCTTGGGAGCAAGAAGATCCCAGGTATGGCCTGGGAATCACAAACATCCATGTGGTTTACAGAAAAGAGCTTGTTCTGATATATTTTGGAAAGAGAGATTAGAGCCAGCTTTGGAGGACCTTGATTGTCTGAAGTCAAGGGCTTTGTTGCTAAGTGAGAAGAAATCATGACACATGAGTAGCTCATCCTAGGAGCTGGGCAGAAGCTAGAGACAGAAAGATAGCTTAGAATATGAGATAATTGCAACAATAACGCAAACTGGAGGCAGATCCAGACCTGTAGTGGAAGTTAAAAAGGTAGAGAGAGAGAGAGAGAGAGAGAGAGAGAGAGAGAGAGAGAGAGAGAGAGAGAGAATGCATGAGACTGTCATTTATCTATTAAACTAACATTTAATAAGCACCTGCTGTATGTTGATGTTTTCTAAACACCCACATTTACATACCACCATCACAATGTCTACCATATCCACTTTTGTTGCCACTGTTTTTTTACTTAATACTTTTCTAAAAACAGACTCATTTTTAATTTAAACATTTTTTAAGAATCTTCATGTCATTTCCATTTACATTGCCTCCAATAGAAGTTAACTTAAAACTAAGAACAAGGAAAGCAAAACAAGTTGCTCACTTAGTTGCTCACTATCATCAAGAAATAGATTTTTTTTCTACTTTGACTAAACTAAATGGAATGAAAGAGAATTGAAATGGAAATAATTTTCTCACTGTGCCATTCAATGCCACAATACTAGGTTGCTCTGGACCAGCTGGGCACTAGGAATGCAAAGGTGACCTTCACCCTCTGTTCCCAGAGAGCTCAGTTGAGTAGGAAAATAAGAATTACACAAATGAACACTGCATAGCGCAAAATCTAGTGTGCTGTGCACATTCTAGGATAGGATTGGCCAATTGAGAGCTTGAGGCATTCCTTTTAGACTTCTCCCTCAGCTCATTATCACTTGGAAATTAAATTCAAGTCCCAGGGTTTAATTTAATTCCCACTCCATGTGTGGGCTGTTTCCTTACCTCTAGTTGCTGAGAACAAGCATAACAATCTACCTTTATTTTCTGAGAAAACAAAACTAAGGGGGAGATTTCTTAGGCTGCGCAGAAATGTTAAAATATGGTAGGAAATACCCAACGTAGGTAGAAATATTGCCACATATGGGGATCCAAGAGGCTGTGGGTCAGGTGTTAGATCCTTCTCTCCTGTCAGAGCTACACCCTATGATGCATCAACCTCTTTGCCCAACCCAAGAGTAGATAGATAGCTGGGAGCATGGAGGCCACTATTCCTAGGCAACCAACTCCTAAGTTCTTTCATGTGGCTTAGCTTTTATAGTTTTCAGAGATTATAAAGCTCATTATTGATGAACAGTGTCAGGGACTTTCCCAAGAAATGGGGATATGAAAATGAGTGAGTCTCTCTATGCCCTCTAGAATCTCTCAGAGTCTACTGAAAGAGATATGCATATAAGGAAATCAAATATGGGCATTTCTAGTATCTGGTGGAAGTATGAATAATGAGCTCTGTGAGAACACATGAGTGATTGTTAACTCTGTCTACTGATACAACAAAGGCATCACCAAAAAAGTGACAATGGAGCTTAGGCTTTGAAGGAAAAGTATGAGTTTAGAATAGTGGAAGAAGGAAGATGTGCATTCCAGAAAGAATCACAGATGTAAGAAATAGAGAGTCTAATTCTCTCTATTTAGCTGGACCAACATCAACATCAGTAGGGGATTTGTTGTAAATGCAGATTCTTGGAAACCACCCAGAAACCTTTAGAATGGCTTAGGATGGGATCCAGCAACCTGGGTCTTAACAAGCTCTCCAGCTGATTCTTATGCACACTCGGGCCTGAAAACCATTGTTGTAGTTAATTGATGGTATCAAGCGAGAGAAAAGATAGATCAATAAAATTTTATATTTTGCATAATAAAGAGATATCTAGATACATATAGATTTTCCACCCCCACTCCAACTTTTTCAAAATTGCTTTCCTAGATTATATAGATAGTAGAGGCTCAATGCACAAAATTTGTGCACTAGTAGATTCCCTATCGGCTGCCAGCCAGGTACTCTCTTTCTTTCCCTGGCTGCCTCCTGCCACTGCCACTGACCAAGGCCTCCCTCCCTTCCCCTGGCCTGCCCCACCCCTTGGTTGAACTCCCAGATGAACTCCTGGTCTAGGAGCCAATTTGCCTACTACGCTTTTATTATATAGGATGAAAGGGGATAAAGTATATTACCAAAGTAAATATAATGAAAGTAGAATAAAAGTGGAAAAATAATAAGACCATTACTGTTTTGTCATAAATTTGCCAATAAACTTCCTGGTATTCAAAGCATAAATGAAAACTTATTCACCTTACAAGAGTTATAGAACTGGCAAGATTAAGTGGCAGTTGTTAAACATACAGCCTTGTTAATACTAAGACTAGAGGGGGATATCCCCCATGATGCCTCATTCAAAAGACACTCTTTGTGGAATAGAGAACATCCAACAAAAACAGCCCTGTAAGCATGAATACTTGTTTCTTATAATTCTCTTCGACAGGCCAGTGGCTTAATATGAAAGAGAATTGAGTGAAAGGAAACTTAACAATGAAGTCAGGTTTGCAGCTCTCAGACGATCTTTAATTTGGATAGTATCATCAAAAATGAAAGCAGAGTAGCATTTAAAAAAAAAAAAGCCCAAGGAGAGATGGATTGCTTACACTAGAACAGGCACTGCACACTGCCCCCACGGACTTCATCTGTGAAGAATGTGCTTCTCTATACTCTCTAATCCTCCTAAGCTGAGATGTCTTTCACTTCTTAACTTTTGCACCTTTTAGAACTGTTTTTTCAAAGGCTTTTTACTTGGGGCAACATATACCACAAAATCTAGTGCTTGCTTGATTCGATTTTGATGTATTACTTTCTGATTGTTTCACATTTATGTGGGTTTTTTCTTCAACTAGTGTGTAAATTAGGTGAAGCCTCTCATTTCCATGTTTCCTTTAGCACAGGGAAATTTTAAAAGGAGGCTATATTTGTACCTCCTCTTGCGGGAGGAATAAGAATTTGCTCAGTGAACAGAAGTCAGTATTTGAGAAAACAGGAAGCACAAACAGAATATGGCGTATGGGGAAGAATACAGAAGCCAGTATTGCTGGTGTAAGGGATGGGGTGATAGGAGAAAAGGCTCTCTTGAAGATGGGGAACAGAACATGAAGATCTCTGCTCTGGGTCATATTCAAAGGTTTAGATTATGTCATAAATGTATGGGGGAGTCTGGGAAGAATTTAAAGCTAAAAATGGCACAATCAGATAGCAAAGCTCACATTCCAAGTCATACTGTTAGCATTGTGGAAAATACTGGAGAGAGAGAGAGAGAGAGAGAGAGAGAGAGAGAGAGAGAGAGAGAGAGAGAGAGAGAGATGGTGAAACAAAGTAATTAAGGCTTAGTGGTTAAGAGCGTGCCAGGTTCAAAATTTACTAACTGTATGATTTCAGACAAGTTATTTAATCTTTAGTAGTCTGTTTTTTTACCCAGAGAATAGTCCCTACCACACATTTTTTTAAGTGGTCAACATGTGCCTGGCATATAGATGCTCAAAGATTTGTAATTATTATGGTTACTAGAGGCAGAAGGACCATGCCTTTTTCATTCCCATAGTATTTATCAGTCTTTGTTTTTCCAACCAAGTCCAAATGAGAAGTAATGAGTGGAGCCAGGAACTTGGAATAGTGCAGACAGAAGCAGGAGATCCATGACACTCTTCCTAATCAGCTTTGGGAATAGAGCTGAGATTGGATGCAGGGAATTTGTCATTGCACCAATCTCATTCCCAGTGACACTCAGCAGCCCCGCCTTCACCCCAACCCCCAATGTGGAAGGATAGAAGGATGGTGGCGTCTGTCCTTGGTTTGACATAGTTCAGAAAAAATGAGACAGAAGGAACACAGAGCAGGGAGCTGAGGGTGATAACAAAGAATGTTTAGTGGATGTGTCTCCTAGGCTGGCAAGGGAAGGAAGTAAGACCAGATAGTCTAATGGAATTGAAGAAGAGGGAGGAGTTGAGGAACCAGAGAATACAATAAATTATCATGAGAGCTACTTGAAAGCAGTGGACGTGGGAGTAAGGCAATGAGAAAATTTGAGATATAGGAAGTTGTGGGATATTAAGAATCTGTAATTCTCTTTATATACTCAGTGCATGCAAACAATAGTTATTTAATAAACAAATGTTGACATAAGTTCATATGTATTGATTTGCTTTGACTTCATATTCAGTACATTTAAAGACTATACTGACTGCTGTCTTCTAGGCTATCAAAACTAAATGACTTCAATTACAGCAACAAGGACAGGGACGTTGGGGGGGTTAACAGATCAGCCAAGGGACTTTCGTGTGAGCATTTAAGCATAACCAATGGACACAAAACACTGGGGGGTAGGGAGGCGGGCGGAAGGGCAGGGGGAAAAAGAGATATATGTACTAATCTTTGTAAAGCTTTATGTAATTTTAAAAAATGTAAAAAATAAAAAAAAATTAAAAAAATAAAAACTAAATGACTTTATCTATCAAAACTAAATGACTTTAACATAAGGACAATGAATGTCATTATATTTTCCTGTCTATCATTACAGAAAGTTTGGTGGTGAAGGATTTGTTTGTTTAAAATTTAAGATTAGATGTAGACGTCTAGTGGGGAATGAGAGACTGGTTCTAATATTAACAAAGCTATTTAGGTGAATAGTGAAAATAGAATCTTTAAAAATTATACAAAGATGGAAGCAGAAGAAAGGAGTGGTGCTTGAGGAATTGCAAATCTAATTCCCATCCACAGCAGCCATTGCCATGGCCAGGTAAGGCCGAACTCATCTGTGGAAAAACACTCCACAGGGCATTGAAAATGGCTGGCTGCCCAACTGGCATAGCCTTAGTGGTTGAGCATCAACCTATGAACCAGGAATGTCATGGTTTAATTCCCAGTCAGGACACATATCCGGGTTGTGGATTGATCCCCAGTGTGGGGTGTGCAGGAGGCAGCCAATCAGTGATTCTCTTTTATCATGATGTTTCTATCTGTCTCTCCCTCTCCCTTCCTCTCTGAAATAAAAATATATTTTAAAAAAATTTTTAAATGGCTGACTGCAGGACTGCCCTTTCTCTTACCCCCTCTGTGCTATCTGACCAGTTCTCTTTCATGGGTGCATGTAGGCACCGATAATAGTTTTGAAAGAGGGAATGTAAAATCTAAATCAGTTTGAGTAGTTTATTGAAGCAATAAACACTTAACCTGGAAAAGAACTATATAAAGATGTCTTAGCAAATTCTGATGAGGCTACTTCTGAGATGGACTCACATTTGGCCTCTCTGGGACATAGAGCACTTTGGCAATTGCCCCAGCTGGGCAGGAGGGCCTCTTAGATGGGTATGCTTTTGTGGGCTTACCATGGTTCTGCCACAGACGACTATAGGTTCTCATCTCTGGACAGGAAGCTGGGCCTGACTAGGCCTAAAAGATTTTTGAGCAGCTTCCCTCTGTTTCTTTCCCTGGGGCAACATGGAGACTGGATCTGCTTCCCTCTGCATGTTTGCTTCTCTCCTCCGTTATACATACTCCGCTGCAGGGCCCTGTTTCTGTTGCCCCACACTTTCAAATAGCTCTGGCTTCTCATGGTGCCAACACTGACCCTTTCCTCTACTTGACCTTGTAGATAAGAACACCAGACTTCATTGTCTCTAGGGACATTTCCATTTAAGTTTTCAGGAGCCAGCATCTGATTAGCTCAGCTAAGCCTCTGCCTGGATGCCCCCGCGTTGGGTCTTCAAATCTAGTTCAATCAGCTCAGAGGATGTAGTGATTGCCTTCAGTGTTCCTAGCCAGGATGTTGTCAGCAGATGCTGTGGTTAGGGGAAAAAATTCTCCAAAGCAGGTGTCAGCTGAATAGCTACCACAATTAGGACACACTATAGGCACTCAGTAAAGTAAATTTGTATAGAAAATTCTGTAAGAAAAACAACATTTAAAAGAAAGGAATTTACCCTTTTTCAAAAGGTGAAGGAACTAAGCAAAAAACAAACAAACAAACAAAAAACTCATAGACATAGACAACAGTATGGTGATTACCAGAGGGAAAGGGGTGGGAAGTGGTAGAAGAGAGTAAAGGGGGAAGAAATGGTTTTGGAAGGAGGTGTGACTTTGGGTAGTGAACACAAAACACAATATACAGATGACATATTATAGAATGGTACACCTTAAGCCTACATATTTTTATTAACCAATGTCATCCAATAAATCCAATAAAAAAATTTTTTAAATAAAGAACCTGGACCTGCCAACAACCACAGAAGACCAATAATTGACTCTTTTAGTTATTTAAACTAAACATAACTAATAATCAGTAAGACACTCCTTAAATTTTGTTTTAAAAAATAATGCAAATTTTAAAAAGGGAATTTATGGGAGGAAAACATTTGATTCAGGCAAAACAACATTATAAAAACTAACTATGTAGTCTGGCTGTGAAGTAAGTTGTCCAGAATGTGCCAGAACATGTTCACAAGACTATTCAGCTAGTTATGAGAGATATAGACAAAAATAACTCAGCTTTCATCAAAGGCTATTTTAGCTTATTTTTTTTCAAGTTGTATTATTGTGTTGTTTTGATTGCCATTGTGTTTGCATTTTTTCATTTTCTATCATGGCTATCTCTATATCTCATTAGTTTTATTATATCCTCACTAGAGGCCCAGTGCACAAATTTGTGCACTTGTGGGGTCTTGCTGGTTCCCCCCCCCATGGGGCCAATCAGACCAGGCCAGTGGGGGTGGGGGGAGCTGTAGGCAGTTGGCTAGCTGGCCCTTCCCTCAATTGGGAGGGCCTATTGGGAGTGGGAACAGCTAAGGGGAGGAGCCATGGCTGGCTGGGGGAAGGGGCTGCAGGAGGTTGGCTGGCTGGCTCCATCCCTGATCAGGATGGGGGGGCCAATTGGGGTCTGCCCCCCCGATTGGGCTGGTTGGCCAGCCACAGTGGGCATCATAGCAACTGGTCATTCTGGTTATTCTGGTGTTCTGGTCCCTTGCTTTTATATATATATACATATACACACACACACACACACATACATATACATATGTATGTATATATATTCCTTTATTTTTGTTTCTCCAAGATTAGTCAATGGCTTGCATGTTTTTTTGAACTAACTTTTTTTTTTTTAGTAGACATTGAGGGAATTTACATTCCCTCTTTCAAAACTATCACTGGTGCCTACATGCACCCATGAGTAGACACCTTTTTTCTCTTCTATATGAAAATTCTGTAGACATCTGTTTTACCCCCATAAGAAAGGGTATCCACTTGCTCACGGTGCCCCTTAAGAGTTATTTGCCATGTCTGGTCTAGTTGACCACATTCTCTCAGAAACTGTCAGGAGTCCATCTTTGGGCGTAGCTGAAATAATCAGACACTCTCCTAGAAATCAAAAGGGGAATGATTCTATGGGAAGCACATGCCCAAGGTCACATAGAGTCAGGACAACCACCTTTCCACTTGTGTCAATTCAACATAATATCATGAGGTTTTAAAATGTACTGCCTCAATTATCTACAGATAAAAATCCCCTCCTAAGTCTTATGATATTTTACTCAACCAGCAATAGGTATACACCAATATTCATTACTTACTAACCATTTCTTAAGGAACACCATCTTTCCCTTTTTATGCTCAAAAACAGAAATGAAACCGCTCTTTTAAAGCTTTTGTATGAAAACAAAGGGAATTGCAATTATACTACCTACTGTGACCAAATTGGAGGAGGTTTTGGATGTTGTTGGGGGTTTTTTGTTGGTTATTTGTGTGTGTGGGTTTTTTGTACAATACCATATCTTTTGAAAGGGAAATGCTCTAAAGGCATTTATTTACAGGAGCTGACTCAGATAGATTGAAGGAGGTATGCACAAACAAAATCTAACTGCAGATGATTATGATCGTAATAAATATTAAAGAGAAGCCAGAATACATTCCATGTATAGAAAATGGCTTACCATTGTACTTTGAGCAATATAACCAGTGTATTTCAGATTGTGCTTATTCTAAGGTGCCCTAATGGTACTTACATGACTTAAGTATACAACATCTGTAAACCTTCAAGTAGGAAAGCTTGGAAAAATGAAAGAAAATGGCATTCAGCTATCCATTGCAGCTACAAATTCAGAAGGTCAGAAAATATCTGAAAGGTGGGCCTTTGGCCAGTGTAAACCTACACTCTCACCTCTGTTAAGTTTTCTGTTTATTTTTTACCTTAAAGTGGCATGGCTTTGTGTTTTAGTAACATATTAATTAGAACCATTCCCTTATTTTTAAATTATTTTTATTTAAAATCATAAGCCTATACATTCATATGACTTCATTCTCAATCTTTATAGAATGGAGATTTATTATTAATAGAGGAAAAATTGCTAATAAAATTTGCATCCATGTTTCATAGAATTTTCTTCTGGAAAAAGTGCCGTGTGTTTAAACTGTGGTAGCAACACACATGTATGAGCAAGGACCCTGAGACAGGCACATCCCCAGCTGGTCATCCTCTCTTCTGGTCTTCTCTCATGAACTGCACAAGCAAGAAGTAACTATTTCTTTAGATCTTCTTGGCCTCTCCCCACACCTAAATCTAGCCCTCACTATAGCAAAAAAATATTTATAGAGGTATGGCCATATCACTGTCTGGCACTCTCACGGAGTGCCTCCACCTGCAAAGTGAGGTCCTGCATTCCAGGATACTAATAAAAGCTCTCCAGGATTAGGTCCTCACTATCCATCTTACTATCCATGGAAATAGGTCTGGATGAAATGTCAGAAAACAAAATACCAGTGGCAGAGACAAAGATAAAGGTCTGTTTCCTCCCACATAAACAAGATGCAGAGATATGCATCCAGGGATGAACTGGTCCTCCACTGTGGCCAGGTCCTTTTAACCCTGCACTGTTCCAACTACTGCTACTTCTGCCTTATGTACCAGCCTGCTCACTGCTCAGCCAGTCTTCAGGTCTGCATTCCAGTCAGGGAAAGGGATATCAAGGGTATGCCCTTCATGCTAGAAACACTTTCCAGAAATTGCGCATGCCATTTCCAATTATATTTCATTAGTCAGAATTGGTCACCTATCACATCTAGGGAGACTGGGAAACCAAGTCATTATTCTGGGATTACTTTATACTCTTCAAAAATGGAATCCCTCCTCTCTCTTTAGTTGACTATTATAACCTGGCATGGGCAGGTCTCATGCAGGGAACCCAAAGAAGCCACCTGACCCTGGAAAGATTTATGGAGATTTCTTTTTCCTGATGCCTCCCGAAACCAGAACCCTGTTCTCCTGGATGGGGTTCCCCACATTGTTCTTTCTAAAGCCAGTCATGATAGCCTGGCTGTCGGTCCTCCTGAGTGAGAGAGTGAAGCCCTCCACATGGCTCTTCTCCCTGCATATAAAGAAAAACCAAGAAGAGCAGCTCTAAATAAAGACATGCACAGAAATCAAAATGAAATAAAGACTTGCCAGCTTTGCAACACTGTTTTTCCACTGTCAGCATTTTCTAATATATGGTCTGTTTGTTTTTTTTCTTGGTCTAATAAATTACCTACCTTGAGAATTTCCTTTACCTTGCTGGATTTTTCTTGCTTTGGTCATCATCTGTACAGGTGTGGGAAGTCCATTAAACCAGGTACATCTTGCCTGGATGGCATGGCTCTGTGGTGGAGCTTCAACCTATGAACCAGGAGGTTAAGGGAAGGATTCCCAGTCAGGGCTTGATCCCCAGTGTGAGACATGCAGGAGGTGTCTAGTGGATGTCTCTCTCTCATCATTGGTGTTTCATCTCTCTCTCCCTCTCACACTTAGAGCTTATCTCAGGATATCCAATATACTCAACAAATTTTCCAATCCCAAAATCCGGACATGTTGTCTAATAGTAAAATTAAACTTAAGAGAATAACAAAACATAATTTTAAAGTCATGGTAGACACACACAAAAAGAGAGAGGATCATCATAGAAACCGTTATGAAGGCATATTTCCCTACAGTCCTCACCTATACTCAAAGGGGAAAGCATGAAAGGCAATTTCCCTTTCTATTTGCAGAAATCTTTTATAGCCATTTAAAATATAATTCAGGGACTAGCAGCTTCCTTATCCAAAAATGCAGAAGACAATAAGAATTGTTTTTCGTATTTTTTTAATGATGAGATCATGTCTCTCTGAGCACCTCAACAAGCACTTTGGCCCATAGGGACTGCTGTGTGCATGCCCTGGTCTGCAGCAGCAAACACTGGGCTCTGCTCAGGAGAGTTATCTAGTTACACCACAGGTTAGAGCAAGTGAGAGCCATGGATGCCACTTACAAACATTAATTAGGAAGGGAAGGGGAAGAATGGGCAGGAAGAAATGTGCTGGAAAGGGAGTTTAAGAGTAAGACCTCAATTTGCAGGTGGTGGTGCTCCTCCTCTCAGTCTCCATTTTCCTCTTTCATGTGTAATCATAAGACTAATTATGTGAGTATAATCCTACTAGATTGTTATTTTTGCTTTTTTTATTTTTAAATTCATATTTAAAAGGCAAAAATGTCCTCAACAGGACCTATTTCATATAGACTTCCTCATACAATGGTTTTTTTCATCTAAATTAGTTTGTGCCACAGTTTTGCTAAAAACATGTATTTAACCTTCTGATAACCCTTTTCCACACCTATACTTGGAGTCATAACTTAATACAAAGCAGTTCCAAGGTATTTTATGCTTAAGTTTCCTTTTTCATGAGTCTCTCCTCAATGGGCAAGTTTTCATTTACAGGTTCTTCCTAATCCACAGGTATTATCTATAATAATAAAGGGGTAATATGCTAATTAAACCTGATGTCCTTCTGGATGAAGCCAGGGCTGGAACAAAGCCTGGGTCCTGGGTGCCAACAGCCAGGGAAGGAAGGTTACTCTTGCACAAATTTTGATTTCCTTTTCTCCTCTTCAGATGTCCATTTCTTTCTCTCCTTCAAATAGATTGTCCTCTATTTGACGATCATATAGTCAGGAAGCCAGGCAAATCCTTCCAACTTTTACTCTAAGGCAGTTGGAACTTACAGAGGTGGGCTAGTCTTTGATGGGTTATGAAGAGTTGGGGGTGGCACAAGGACCATTCACCTGTCTCCCTCTTGCCTCACTCTGAAAACCACTGGTACCTGGAATGCTTGTGAGATGGTCCCTTCCTTCCTTAGCTCGGCCCATCCCTTGTCACACAAGTCATCTTTCCATTCAATAGATGTGACTTGAATCACATACAGACCACTCTGGGAAATTTTGCTCTAATACATTAATTTATTGAATAAATATTTTACTGAGTTCCCACCATCAGCCAAGCACTTTTTGGGGTGCTGGATGGGTAAAACTTGGGCTGTCAATAGGAACTTGGTCAGCAACTGGAGAACACTCTCTTAGAGTCAGAAAATCCTCTGCCTGGGGCAATAGCAGCCCCTGATACTAACGCCAGGGGAAGGCCTGGGCTCGGAGTCAATGAGCTCCCACAGTGGATCTGCAGGAGTGGCTTCTCACAGAGGCTGAGCGGACCCTTAGCCCAGGTGTTTCATGTCCTCTGGAACATTTCAAGGACTTCCCCTTTGGCCATCTCACCATCATTTGTGAGCATTTCCTCAGAAACCTTTAAGCCTGGAAGAACAGGTGCCATGTTATTCAAGCTAACCGACTGCAGCTTAGTCCTTCTTCAACTGCTCTAGGATTTTTGACCATCTGATGACAGAAATACAGGGGCAGATTGTCTCTACAGCTCTGGTGTATTTGTCAGACTGTTATTTTTATCAACTCTTGATTACCATGGTGGGGGAGGGGTGCCTGTGTGGTGTAATCGTTACTACAGAATTCTAATGGGAAAGCATGTGACAGAAGATAGAAAGCTATATCCTCAAGTTGTAAGGTGCCAGTATACTCCTTTATTTATTCATTTCTTTTTATTTGCATTTATGGAATGCTTACTATATGTGTCCACATGGCTGGCCTGGTGCTAGGGAGAGGGATGTAAAGGTGCCTAAAAGGTAGGTGGGTCTGCAAGGAACTGAAGCTACCCAGGAAAGCCAGAGACAATTGCAACAGAGCTGAGAGAGTAGCTGTTGGGAAAGCCCAGAGGGGAACTAGTCCAGTCTTGCAAAGGGGGATCAGCAAAGGCTTCCCAGAGCAAATGAGCCTTCAGCGACTTAGATTTCCCAATCACATACAGTTAAGAATAAAGCCAGAGAAGTCAGAGGAAGATACAGCTAGTTATTGGAATCTAGGAGGAAGGGGGAAAGGGGTTCTCTTTCAAATAATTTTAAAACACTTCAGCATTTCTATAGTTTCCTTTTCCATGTTTACTAGCTTTCACTCCTGTAGTCTCCCCATATCTGATTGGAGTTGGCTTTCCCGCCCTACAGAGGGGTTGGAGTTTCTCCAATATGCAGTACAACTGCTTTCAGGAACAGTGATGAGTTCTTCTGCCACAAAACAAACACAGTAGTGGACAGCACAGCAAGACAAAGTAATATCTATTTACCAAAGGACCTGTTAACCATTTCCCCCTCCTGTTCATCCCCCAGGTCTTGGCGGGAGACGGGTCTGGAACCTGACCACGGGGTGTCCATGACCCCCACGGTTGCGCCCCATCCGCAATGAAAGGGTTATCCGGCAGCCGCAGCCATCACCACGGAGTCACCTGCGATTCCGCCTGTGACTCGCACCACTCGGACCGCAAGTCATACGTGCTGAGCCCAGTGGAGCACCACCCGGCTGACCACCCTTACTACACGCAGCGCAACTCCTTCCAGGCCGAGTGCGTGGGCCCCTTCAGCGACCCGCTGGCCAGCAGCACCTTCCCGCGCAGGCACTACAACTCGCAGCAGGAGTTGAAGGACGAGTGCGCCCTCGTGCCCCGCACCCTGGCCACCAAGGCCAATCGCATCCCCCCCAACCTCCTGGACCAGTTTGAGAGGCAGCTGCCGCTCAGCCGGGATGGGTACCACACGCTGCAGTACAAGCGCACAGCCCTGGAGCACCGCAGCGACAGCCCGGGCCGCATCCGCCACTTGGTCCACTCGGTCCAGAAGCTCTTCACCAAGTCGCACTCCTTGGAGGGACCCTCCAAAGGCAGCGTCAACGGGGGCAAAGCCAGCCCCGAAGAAACACAGACCGTGAGGTACGGCAAGCGCAGCAAGAGCAAGGAGAGGCGTCCCGAGCCCAAGGCCCGGCCCAACACCTCCCCCAACACCTCGCCGGGCTGGTGGAGCTCCGACGACAACCTGGACAGCGACATGTGCATCTACCACTCTCCGTCGGGCGTGATGACCATGGGCAGGTGCCCTGACCGCTCGGCCTCGCAGTACTTCATGGAGACCTACAACACCATCAGTGAGCAGGCGGTCAAGGCCTCCCGGAGTAGCAATGACGTCAAGTGCTCCACTTGCGCCCACCTGCCCGTCAACCTGGACGCACCGCTCCTGAAGAAGAGCGCCTGGTCGTCCACGCTGACTGTGAGCCGCGCCCGGGAGGTCTACCAGAAGGCCTCGGTGAACATGGACCAGGCCGTGGTGAAGTCCGAGTCGTGTCAGCAAGAACGTTCCTGCCAGTACCTTCAGGTACCATTTCTGTCGGGTGGTGGGTGTTCAGAAGTTACCTGCTAATTGTGTGGTATCTTCTTTGGCTCTCCTATGAATTGTCTGCATGAAAAAAAAAAAAAAAGTGTTTAACATTTCTCTGGCTAAGTGCTCCTATCGGGAAACAAACCTGCTACGCTCTTCATCTCGTTATCTTGAGTTACTAGACATTAAAATGCTTGGAAAAGCACACCCGCATAAAGGCGAGGAGTTATTAATGTTTTGTGTTCTTTTGTCTGAAGGATCGTGGATAGAGAGGAGAGGAAAGGGGAGTCGACACAGAATGTTAAAATAAATCCACCTTTTTACAAAAGTCAACAATGACCTTTGGAATTTTGGAAAGAGTTTAATTATATCTATTTAGAGTTGTTGTTCTTTTTTGTTTTTTTGTTTTATTTTTAGTTGTAAAAATTCTGCCTGGAGTTGTTAGTTTGGGGGAAATTGATCTGTCTTCACCATAGTTGTTGTCTTACCAATACCAACACTAACCACCCTCCCACCTGAGCCCCCACTGCCCAGAGCACAGGGAATGGGGGTAATGCCCCGAGCACTAAGAAGGTGGAGCTGGAGCCAGTTTGGGGACCTGACAAGCACAGCTGCAGAGACCTAGGACAGCAGAGAGGAGGAGAACAAGGGGAAGCATCCACACGATAAAATGCAATTAGTGTCAGCGTGTAAATCCCACACACGTACAGACCCACCACAGGCTGCTCCTCCTCTGCCACAACCCCCTCATGTTTTCCTGCTGCCCTCCAGTCACTTAAATTAGATTTCACCTGGATAAAAAGAATAGGGGAAGATTGTTTCTCTTCTCTACCTTCCTCCCCTAGTGTTGTCATTTTTCTTAAGATACAACCCTTCATAGCAATGATCCTCATATCTTTCCTTGTTACAGTGTCTTTTTTCCTTTCTCCTACTATCCTCGACTCTTTAAAAAGTTCTTACTGTACTATAATCATTTCCCACTCTAATCTTAAGAAGAAATGCAAGGAAAAGATCTTCCAGTGAGAAGTTTATCATTTTGTTCTCTTCCTGACAAAACTGGCTCCGTTGGATATGCATCTACAAACCCTGAGAAGGTTCTAGGCTGGCAGTCAGTGGGCAAGGACAGTGCCAGAGCC
Source organism: Murina feae (assembly GCA_004026665.1). Classification (NCBI taxonomy): domain Eukaryota; kingdom Metazoa; phylum Chordata; class Mammalia; order Chiroptera; family Vespertilionidae; genus Murina; species Murina feae. Next base: position 18,198 of record PVJC01013311.1, read on the forward strand.
CTTCCCAGACTTCAGAAGAAGCCACCAACATGTGGATGGTTTTCACAAACACCTCACAATTACATGGTGTGTTGCCTAAGTTAGAGCTAGAGGGATCGTTTAATCCAACCTCTTCATTTAGCATATAAAAAAAGCTAGACTCAAAGAAAGGTAAAGACTTAGTTGTATACTGTTAGTGTGTGGCTCTGGTAGAACTAGAACTCATGCCTCTTTATTTATAGAAATGACCATTACAGGAGTTATATCAGAAAACTTTAGAACTGCCTTAAGCACATAAATCTCATCCATCACTGAGATAAAATACTTTGATAAAACTGTCTGTCTTGAAGAAAGAATGGATAATGAGATAGAAGCCTTAGAATATGATATTTTGTCTATAAAGTTTCTGTGACTAGCAGAAAAAATAGAATAATTTTTTAAAAAACTGGACTTTAATAAATAGTTATGAGACTAGATAAGAAATATCAGATTAAAGAAGAATATTTTACATGCATCTGAAGCTAGCCTTTGTCTACAAAATGCTTCTATTGTGTTGCATAATTGCCTATGTTCTTCCTACCTTAAATTCTTTTCTCTTTTCTTTTTATACCATTGTTAAGTAAAAAGCTCAAGTAGTGGTGAAAAGTGGAAGGAGAAATAGAGAGAGAGAGAGAGAGAGAGAGAGAGAGAGAGAGAGAGAGACTAATATTAATTGAAAACTTACTATGTACCAGATGCTGTAGCAAACATTTCATGTTAATCCTCATAATAATTTTGAGAGCTAGATATAATAATACTCTGTTTTTACAAGAGAGGAAACCAAAGCTTGGAAATATTAAATGATTTAAAGATATGTTGCCAAGATAATAAAAAAATAAAAATAATAAAAATAAAAAAATAAAGATATGTTGCCAATAAATTATAGAACTGAGGTTTAGACTTAGATCTATGTGATGCAACATAGCTCTTTCCTATATACCCAGCACAACCCTGGAATCAAGGGCATGAAAATGGCGAGCAAGGAGAAAAAAATCTTTAAAGTAGACATATTATTTACATTCTTTAGTAAAATGAGAATGAAACCTTAAAGACTTAAGTATGGGATTTAGCACAGGCATATTAGTGGATCTCCCATCATAAAGATTTGGAAATTCTATTTTCAAATTATTTACCTTATTTTAAGCCAATTTTTAAATGAAATATTTGAGGCTTACAGAAAGGTATTAAAAAAGTAAAATACACATCCATTTATACATCTCTCAGCTATAGAAATAAAACATTAATTGCCATGGATCTCATATGTTCCTTCCTCAATCCCTCTTCTCTCCCCTCCTCCTCAGAGTAATCACTAATCTGATTTTGATATATAAGTCACCTTTATTTTTAATTCTGAAATTATAAAAATATTGAAAACATTTAATACTTTCTATTCTACACTAAGCAATAATTAACTCTAACCTGAGCTAGTTCAAGCCTTTAAATATAACTGAGAGTAGAGTTCTACCTTCTTTAACAAATTTTGATATTTATTGAACTCCTATTCTGAACAAGGCTTTCAAACTGAAATATGGTAAGGTGGTAGTTTAATGAGTAAACTAAATGTAGAACAGCGTGTTCTTCTCAACCATTGTGCTGATGTCGAAGAGTTCCTCTAAAAAAGTGAAGGAGCTGGACATTCGCAAGGGGAGGCAGGAGAATGGGCAGCGCCTGAGAACTGGACGTTCTCTCCAGCTCCTGTCTTGCTTTAAAGGAAAAAGGAGAATCTGCTGCCCTGTGTAAGCTCCTCTCGGAAAGATGGATGTAGCCAGCTCCTGCCAGCTCCTATGGAATAATTTCATTTGTAAGTTCATCCTTAGAAGCAAATCTGGAGAATTCAAGAGAGAGAAGATTTTTGTTTTGTTTTTCTCTAGTTGTATTGTTTTAATTACCACCTAGTACTGAAATTGGATTTCCAATGTGTTCAATTTCAACATCACAGGGTTTAGTGGACAAGGCATTGAGCTTTAAGTCCCTGCTTACCATGAACTAGTGATGTTGTTGTTGCTTGGAACCATTACTTCAGCTCTTCTGGGTCTCCTTCCTCTGCTATAAAGTGAGACACTTGATCTAAAGGCCTGTGATCTCAGTCTACATCTTTAAACTCCTAAGTTACATGTGCAAAGTACTAATTAAAGTAATTTTCCAGAGCCTGGAGTTCTCACTTAATAAATACCTACCAAAAGTGAATGCTCTCCCAATGTTATCTAATTTGCTCTTTAAAACCAAAAGGTATTTTACAGATGAAGAAGCTGAGATTTAGTAAATTAGGTTAAGTAATTTGCCCAAGGACACACAGCTAGTCCATAGCATCATGGTGGATTAAAACTGATGTCTGCCTACAAAACCTGAATTCTTTCCTTTTACTATGCCTGGTCCAGCCCCCTTCCAAATATAAAACAGAGGAAGTAGCATATATCAAATGCTTCTTATGTGCTAGAAATCATACACTATCTCATTTAGTACCTAAAACAACTTTATAAAGTATTACTGTTTACTCCAGCTTACAGGCAACAAAACTGAGGCACAAAAGATTAAATCATTTGCCCAGGTATGCATAGATAGTAAGTGGAAGAGCTAAGACTTGATCCCAGATTGGTCTGAGTCTCCGATGTGCTTCAGAAATGGAAATAAATGTGTTGGGGGGTTTTGACCTGATATGTATGCCTGCATGTTCGTGAAATGTGATCCATCTTAGACAAGCAACAGAATGACTGAAAGGTTCCTAATTTGATTCAAGAATGAACAAAGATTAAATTAACAGTCACCAATAATAGCATCTAAATACTAGCACAGTTCTGATTCTCCCTTTGTCCAATTATTACTTAGAATTAATTTAACAAAGGCCATTGCTGTGATTTATATAGAAAATGAGAGGTCTGTAGGTATTTGGCTTCTGTATGACATTGATTTCGAAATGAAATATTGTAGCTTGAAGTCATTGCCAGTTCCAGTTAATACAATCAATTGGTGATAATGTGCTCAGTCACAAGCTGTTTGTAGTTTTTTTTAAAAAGGGCTCTTTTTCCCCCCAATATTGTTATTTTTAAATGTCAAGAATCAGATGTCTGCTGTGTAGAATTATTGTACCACTGCCAGTGACTGTCTATATCAGGCTTTGGATCAGGGACATGGATTTGAAGACATTAAAACTGTTTAATTCTCAGTTGAGATGTGGTTGGCTTTTATACATTTGGAATAGAGCATTTATGGCACATCTCAGGGTAAGTGCTAATAGTTAAGTAAATAAAATAGGAAGGGGATGAAAGGAGTAAAAGGAGCTTTTGTTGTGGTTTTGTTTTTGCTTTAAGAAAGCAAGATTCTTGGTTCTGTATATGCATCTTTATGTAAACGTTATATGTTGAGTGACTGGTATTTAAAGCCATTCAGAAGAGCAAGGTTTTAGATTTCCAACTGTTAGCCTGAAAAACAAAATCCCTTCAAATCATGTATTTTGCGTTCATTCAGCAGCAGAAACAGGAAAAGAGAAAGAAAACACACTCCGGTAGAAGTAGAGAGAGACACAGAGAGAGGGAGAGAGAGAGAGAGCAAGACAGACCCGGAAAGAAAGCACTCACAGAGATGAAATTTTAGGAGAGCAAAATGATCGACCTCTTTAAGGCTGAGTGGGTTTCTTCAGTTTGTGTGCAAGTTTCAAGAAATGGAAGGACTGACCAGGTTTGGGTACAGCTCTTTTATTACTTTGTATTTGGTGATAGTATATTGCTGGTTTGGGTGGTTTAGGGTGGAGGGGAGAAGGAGGATCGTTTTGTTATTTTATTTCTTCTCTAAGTAATGGCTAGTAAGACTGAAAGAGCTAACAAACTAATGTATGTGGAGATGGTAAGAAAACAGTTGATCGGACACCCACAAATCTGTGTCCCCACAGGGGCTTTGTAAAATCTTTAATTGACACAGATGATCTAAGGTGCCTATTAGAGGACATTATGTGGCTAGTGATTGAAATGTGATCATTTGTTTTCCATGACAAGAATCCTGAATGCTTACTGTTCTGTTGCAAAATTAAAATTTCTGGATGGTTGAGGGGCTCGGGGGTAGGGGAGTGGGGGGCACTGCTGGTTAAATAAGACTCCACAAAAGATCGCTGAAGTATCATTCATAAAGCATGAAGCCAAGATTATTTTTCAATGCAGGTACAACTGTTTTTCAAAATTTTGTTCAAGATTATTTCAGTCTTTGCCCAGTGAGGTTTTTCTTTCCCTGGCTGAGGCTTTTCTTCCTCTTGTTTTAGAACAATTCAAATTATACTGAATCAACTAAACTACTTTATGTGAAATGAATGACAGTGCTGAGCAATTCTGCTAGTGACTTTGGTTCCTGTGAGGTTTCCTTGCTGCCTTTTGTAAACCCCATCAACCACATTAGTTGATGGTTTTCTTTGTGTGTGTGTGTGTGTTATTTAAATTGCTTTAATAATCCAGCAAGGAGTGTCAGAAATGTTGATATATTTCCTCTCTGTCTTGCACAGTCTTCTCCCTATTTGTTACTGGTCTCAGTAGAGAGGTCTTTCTTTGTTGATTGGAAAATGAGGCTACTCCTGCCTGATGCTAACTTTTTTAAAAAATATATTTTATTGATATCTTACAGAGAGGAAGGGAGAGGGATAGAGAGTTAGAAACATCAATGAGAGAGAAACATCGATCAGCTGCCTCCTGTACACCCCCTACTGGGAATGTGCCCGCAACCAAGGTACATGCCCTTGACCAGAATCGAACCTGGGACCCTTCAGTCCGCAGGCCGATGCTCTATCTACTGAGCCAATTAGGGCCTGATGCTAACTTTAAATGTAGAATCAGTGATCAGCAGCAGAATCCTCACAATTCTCTCCCGGGTTCTCTGTAATTCTCACTATCACTCATATCCAAGTACCGGGGGTGCTGGGGGAGACAACTGACAAAACACTGTGAGAGCAGGGGTCCAGAAAGACTCAGTGGTGGTAAAAGGAAAATTGAAATGAAATAGAAAAAAAAATAGGATATCTTTCTCGGATGTTGTTAAAGAAACTTTGTTATTCTTGGTCTACAATTTCATTATTCTAAAGACATTTTCAATAACACCAAACGTGCTTGGTTATCTGATCCCACAGAGTCTAATCTACTATTGGAAGTTTTAGCATTGGCTGGCACTGAATAAAAGAGGAAAACCAGCCTTAGGTCTCTCAGTGGACAGTGGATTTTATTGCTTCGCTTCCTTGCATCCTTATAGGGCAGTTTGCTTGGGAGAAAACTGAAGATAGTAACGCAAGTAATAATTTGCCATTCTGTAGAAAAGTATGTATCCATAATCTCTGGCCCCTTTGAGATAGTGGATTTACACAACTTTGCACAAACAGTGATTTGTAAATGGTAGAACTCATTGTATTTTTGTTTTGTTTTGTTTGAGGGTTATAGGAGCCACTAACAACATGTACGGTGTTGCCAAGCTGGCTTTGATTTGGTGACTAGAGTGTATGTCGGTTGGTTTGTTTGTTTCATCATTTTGATTTTTGTTTTAAATGTGACCACCCCTTAGTAGATTCTTGTGCTCATTGAGATGGAATTGAATCCGAGAAAATTCCATTTTTATAGATCTAAATGGTTAAAATTACAAATATGGTTCAAACTATAGCATCTCATTATTAATAGATTATTTTCTGTCATTTGGTAGGGAAGCTTAGTTTTTAAAAATGAAAATTGGACTGTTTCAGTAAGATGAGATTACTGTTAAGCCCATGGAGAGTTATATGCTCTCACTGTGATTTCCTTTACTCACCTGAAATTCTGAAGCTGTAACTTTTCCATTGGAGAGCAAGAACATGTGTGTGTGACTTCACATCTAGGGCTCATGTACCTGCTTCTCAAGACCATTTTGCCTCACCCCCTGCCTTGTGGCTCCACCTTTAATAACTCCCATTTGGAACACATTATGGCAGAGGGGAAATTCTTTTACTTTATTTTTGTAAATGCATATTTAAGTGTTTTTATAAATGCTTAATCTGAAACCACAGTTGGAGGGGGTGCTTTAATTTTTTTTTTTCAATGAATCATTTATCCCCCTTCAACCCAGCTCTCTCTATTTGTAGTTCAAAAGTAAAGATATAGAGAATGAAGGAATCCATTGCTGTTATTCCATTAACAGAGGTAAAGGAGATAATATAGTGTAAGGAGATACATATCATACATCTCCTTCTGTTATCTTTGACCAATTTCTTATTTCTACTATTTTTTATTCTTTTTTTAAAGAACATTCATTAAGGAAACAATGACCAAGGAAAGACCTCTTCTGATTCTCTAATCTTTTAAGTGTAAGAATTTATAGATTTACTGGCTTATTTCAAGATTTATCGTTAAAAACTGGGTAGTTTATTTTTCATTTTCTAAAGTTGGCAATATGCCCTACCTTGTTTCTATTTCTAAGATAAGGAGACTTCTAATTACATTTGCAAAATAAGTTTTCTAGATAGGTAGATCTTTTCTTTTACTATTAGGTCACGCTATTCTATTAGTTATAGTTGCTACTCATTGTTCTTACAGAATTAGGAAACATTTTACAAAATTTAGACTTGTGATATCACAGAACTGTCTATGAAGCAAAATAATGTGGAGTCCAGGGTTAGTGCATATTGTGTGCATGTATGCTGGTTGCAATCTATAATTCTATGGTTATAAATGGCAGGTAGTATTTTTAATCTCTAAAACAAAGAAATGACTATTTTTTTCTCTCATTGCTATCAGTCCTTCCTGCACTCCAATGGTTTTATTATGAGTGAACCACATGCCAGAGGAGGACAAATGGAGATGTGATCTTTAGGTACAGCGACAGAGCCCTGACACTGGGTTTTCAAGACAATGCCTTTCTTTCTGACATCTTCCACTCTCTTGGCAGCCAGTTTTCCTCACCTCTCATGTCACTTTCCTAAGATAAAAATTGTTAACATGTCTGTAACCATATTGTCCAAATGTGACATATAGGAGAGAATTATTGGGTGATGAGACCTTTAAATCAGGGCAACTCTAGAAAATATGAAAGAGTGCATGAGAGGTGACAAGGGCTATAGTCTGACCTCTTGGTCATTGCTTTCAAAATGAAAGTTAAGTAAATGCAAAAAACATCTAGCTCTAAAGTTGGGAAATACTGTATGAGACATTATATATATTGGCACCCATATGGGTAAAAATTAGCATAATACCACATTCATCTTCATGTATAGAATCATGTATATGTGTGGTCACTTTATCATTGAATATTATGGCAATGGTTCCTCAATTTTGTGTATGCATGAAAATCAGCTTGAAAGTGTCTATAAAATTAGCCTCTCGGGCATCAAACCAAGAGATTTTGATTTTGTGCATCTGCAGTGATTTCGTTACAGAGATAAACCCAAGAACCATGCTTTAACCCAATTCTAGGAAACTAACAACTAAATTTATCACTTTACCTACTGAAGGGGACAGTTAAGCCTAACAGATGAAAATATGGGCTTTAATATTGCCACTGACTTCCGACATGACTTTGGGTTCCTTCTACTTAGTATTTCCATTTCTGTGTCTGAAAAATGGGTATAATAACATAACCTTTGTATTTGTTTAGGTGCTTAACATTTTTTAACTTTAAATTTTGTTAATAAATTTAAAAACCTAGTGTTCAGTGTTTTGAGTTTACAAATCCTGAGGTTACCACGTTTCTCTGCTTCTTCGTGTGATTCATGTACCTTACCACTTTTTCTTTTATATTTTGCTGGGTCGAATTTTCATTAATCCACAGTTTGATTCCATGGTAAAGGAAAGCCCTCTTCCAGTGTTGGATGATAGTAAGTCTTCATCACAGAGTAGATTTTAGGCTTCTTTGTCAATGTGCCAACTACACACAAAGCTTTGTCTACAAGTGAAAAGATCATAAAGGGTTGATCTTTTGAAAGCTTAACATCAGTGGGTCTGATTTTCTCATGCTTTGATATTTACTGATGGAACATAATTCTTCTGGCCTCCTCAAAGTTTAGTTTGTTCAAATAAAACCTCCTTTTATTTTCATCCCTTAAGTTTGTCAAGACCCTGGTGCCTAATTCCAGGAAGCTTTGGTATGTCTATAGGACAATTTAATTAACAGAAGCAGCTATGGGGATTGTTTACAAGGGACTCTGTTTACTCTTCATTGCTTTCTTTATTGGCTTATCCAAGTTCTCTGAGGAGTGTTTCCACCATGGCAACTTTCATAGATGGGAGTTCTCCTGCCATTGCTAGCAGATGACAGAAGCTCTGTGTCTATCCCTCTTCTTCACTCCTGCCCAAAGTCCCTGATTAATCCTCTCCATTCTCTGAAGCCAACTACATCATGCTTATAAGGCTGCAGAAATTCAGAAAAAGAACATGAACATCGAAGCCAGTTTTCTCTCAGGAGCTCTTTCCTCCACAGGACCATGGGGAGCTCGAACTTTCTCAGGCAGCCACATACTCCCTATCTCACCTGCTTCCACATTGCCACCAAAACAATAACAAAAATAAAATCCATTCTCATTCATGGGAAGAATGGGCTACAATTTAATAAAATCATGACTCTTAATTGTGAAAATTTGAGCAAATAGTTTGCCATTTTTTCTTTATAAAGAAATGACTGAAGATAAAGATCCTGCTGTGGGCATAGTAGGACTCCTGCAAGGTCACCCAGGACCTGCAGCCCACACTTAGAGGGCCAGCTGCTAGCCCAGCTTGCATTATGGGCATCAGTCTTGACTGGTGATCCCTCCTGCAGTAAATACGTAGAGAGAGGCACACTCTCGCAGGACTTTGCCTTCAAGTCCCTTAAAGGATCCTAACTACTTGTAATCCTTAGAGAATTGGTCTCTTTTTTTTTTTTTCTCCTTCTCCTCTTACCTAGTAGAAGTTTAGCTGGCTTTCCTGTGACTCAGGAGGTGTCAGTGAAAGTAACTGTCATTTGTTTGCAAATGAACACTGAGCTTTCTGAAAATGACTCCCATATAAAATCTTTCCCCCATAACACTCCTCCAGCCTTCTAGTTGATTTTAGATAGTTTCCTGTTCTCCCACCTCTTGGAAGTATTCCATGGCACGTTGAGCAGACACTTTTAGTCAAAAAAAAAAAAAAAGCCTATAAATAGGCTTGCTGCCTTCTCTCTGAGGCTTTCACAGAGGAGGTGAAACAAATCTACCAGAAGCAAGAACTCTCCGTGAGGGGTGAGTGGCAAGGCTCATGGAAACTCAGATCCACAGGCCGAAAATTGTCATGTAGGTTTACCATATTTGACTTACGCAATCATTGACCAGAAAAAGAAACATTTTATTTCATGCTAAGTGATCTCAAGAACTAAACAATCAATCAAAAATATCTCATATGAGCTTTCAAACTACTTTAAATATATATATTTAGGCTTTTATGATGTTTTTTTAAATCCCCAAACCAACTATATTTATTAGCTTTTATTGGGAAATCTAGATAACCAAATCCTATAGCTATTTCATGACAGGAAATTTGAAATTTCCAAGATATTGTCCTTGCTTATAGAGAGCTTGCACTGTCTATCCCAGCTTTTCTTTGTCTCCTATGTGCTCCCTGCTCCTGCACCATCCCACCTTCTGTAACCCCCTCCCAACCCTCCTACCTTCAACCCACCACTATTGTCAACACTACCAAATCTCCCAAAATGATATTATGGAACAACCTGGAAGACTGTACCCACACTAAGCAAGACCTTACTATCATCCCTCATTGATCTTACTGAAATCAGCCTTAGAAATTAGACATGTAAGGTTGATTATACTCCACCTTCCTATATCCTGTACCTTCTGAGCAAAAGAAAATTAGGCTTAGCAGTTCCCCTTTTCCTTTCTTCCTTTTTCTCTTCTTCCCCTTACTTTTTAGGTAGCTATTTTATAATATAATTTGGAACAGGAAACCATCAGTTTACAGATGAGGAAACTGAGGCCTGGAGACATTAACTGGCGTTCTCATGGCTTCTCGGTTGTAGAGGGTCATGCAGAAGCAGGGACAGCAGAAAGTCTTCCTCTTATTCCATCTGTTAGCATTCCTCAATCATGTAGCACAAAACATTCATTTATCTTAACTACTAGAGGCCCAGTACACCAATTCATGCATGGGTGGGATCCCTCGGCCTGGCCGGTGATCAAGACCTACGGGGGGCTGCAGCTTGAGGAAGGGTCCCTGGGAGGTTGGCCAGCCAGCCCCATCCCCGATCAGAGTGGGGGGCCTCATTGAGGAAGGAAGGGTAGGGCCCATGGGAGGTTGGGAGGGGCTGATAGGGGCCTGGATTGGGCCAGTTGGCTGCCGCAGTGCCGATCATAGTGACCAGTCATTCCGGTCATTCCTATCGTTGCGCCATTTGGTTGCTGGGCTTTTATATATATAGATATACTCAAGAAATTCTGCCTCCTGCCCCACCCCCTGCTTTTTTTATTTTAGGCATTGGGACTAGTTTGGTTGTGGATTAGTCTCTTCTGTAGTTTCTGGAGAGTGCATCTCGTTGACCCTTTCTTCTTTATGAACTCCCAGTGAACATGCAGAATCAATATAAGCAGTCATTGGCAAGAACTTCAAAGATCAGTTAGCTCAGTGCATTTTACACTTTTAATCTATTTAGCATAAATTTCTTGTTTGTATAAAACAATTTAGCCCTAACCAGTTTGGCTCAGTGGATAGAGTGTCGGCCTGCAGACTGAAAGGTTCCAGGTTCGATTCTGGTCACGTGGTTGCAGGCACATCCCCAGTAGGGGGTGTGCAGAAGGCAGCTGATTGATGTTTCTTTCTTATCGATGTTTCTGACTCTCTGTCCTTCTCCCTTCCTCTCTGTAAAAAATCAATAAAATATATTTTTTAAAAGAATTTAAAACAGAGCTACTGCTAATGAAGCAATAAGAGGAAGAAAAAGAGGATTCAAATCTAAATCCTCTTCCCTCATCTAATCTCCTGCATCCAAGTTTTTCTGGGATGGGGAGAAATGTCCCCCACACACACAATTTGAAAACTATTGCCCATTCCTTCCCCAATAAGCAGATCTAAGCCATCAAAGAGAGTTTAATGACCCAGGTAGGCAAAGGGAATAGTCTGTATCTACTCTTAATAAATCAGAGGACCCTGGTAAAGTCCAAAAAATGTTAAGTAATTATCTCAAGCTTGCTAAGTTTAATTCACTGCTCTCCCAGACTGCAGTCCTAGTGCCTGTCCTTTATGAAAACACAACTGAGCTTGGGTTGCCAAGAATTCATGATTAACTCACACTATAGAATCACTTCTTAGCTATAACAGAAAATACCAGTTAAAGAATGATTAACTATGGTTAAAAAACAGATCCTACCATTGTGCTTAACTGTAAACCTAAGTCTAGTTTGGAGAGTGATCATGTTAGAAAGTAAGTAATATATGAGGTTCATTTGCAAAGTTAGATACATAAAATGTTAAGTTGTATCAGAACAGTGTTTCATATAGTGGGAAAATTATATCTAAACCTATGAAAGAATTTTGTTCAAAGCTGTTTTTGCTTTTTTGTTTGTCTCAATGAGAAACAGTACTATTGGCCCCTTGAGACTGCCACCCTGATTGTAGTTATAACATTGTGAAAACACTACAAGGTTATGCCTGATGAGCACTGTCTTCCTATTTTCTATCCTTTCCTTGGATTAACTTGGAAATGTTTACTCCTATAAGAAGTAATTGCACTGAAATGATGAAGAAGTAAACTAAATATCTCCAAATATGATTCCTCTAAATCAGCATGACTTTATATTTGTCCTTTAGGGAGACTAGACAGTTATTTCCCAGGCATACTATGAGCCAGAATTCTGTTTGGTGCATGAATTCCTGTAATCCAGGTTGTTAACTAAATATTGGAGAAATTTACCAATATTACTATCTGTTATTTTTTAAATAAATTTTATTGATTTTTTACAGAGAGGAAGGGAGAGGGATAGAGAGATAGAAACATCGATGAGACAGAAACATCGACCAGCTGCCTCCTGCACACTCCCCACTGGGTATGCACCTGCAATCAAGGTACATGCCCTTGACCGGAATCAAACCTGGGATCCTTGAGTCCTCAGGCCAATGCTCTATCCATTGAGCAAAACCTGTCAGGGCACTATCTGTTAAATTATTACTCTAAGCCAGAAGGAAAAGAGATGTTTCCCTAAAGGTCTAGCTTTAGGATGCTTATAAATTACCTTATAAAAGTATAACCAAATCGAGTCATAGACTATCCAGGACAGAGCACTCATGTGTGTCAACTTAGAGTGGATCCCTATATCCAATGCTTGAACAGTGCTATTCACAGATATTAGTGGGATTTAAACTGAATTCCTTTAATAAATAATCATACAGCATGTTCACACTTTTTAAGTCCATCAGGCTAAATAGTGCCAATTTAATTATGAACTTAGAAATCAATGTAGTCTTTCTTATCCTGCTTCTCAGCTTATTTTGGATTTTTCCTCATGTGGATAATTTCCTGTTCTAGCAAGCCTTTATTTAATGCCCTCCCCTATTTGTTTAAACCCAGATGAAGTTAATTTTAAGTAATAGATACAGGCTTGATATGTTCCACAGCCTTCACTTTCTCTTGGTTCAAGATTTTATAAAATATCCTCATGCATAAAATAAAATGTTAATAATTCACTTACTAGGGCTTTGTAGATGACTAAGAAATGAAAGAATTCACTAAAATTAAATCATGCCAATTTAATCTCATTTATGTTTTTGAAGGTTTTATTAGATTAATGAATAAATAGAATGTAGCAATGTCTTTCTTAGTTTCAATCAGTGAGAAATTCATCCAAGTATCATAATATATAACCCCTTTGCATCATTTAGATTGTAGAAGGAAACATTTTGTTGAATGATTTAATAGAACTGGCATTCTCAACAAGTCTTTCAACCAAGACTTATTTAGCACCTGTTCGATCAACCCAGACTGAACTCCAGGAGAGGTGACTGGATAAAAGTGGGGAAGAGCTAAAGACCAGCTTGGGTTAAAGAACAGAACATCTAGCTAATCAACCACCTGGCTGGTGAGAATAAGTGCATGGAGGACAGGATTGAGTCTCTGGTTGACAAGATGATATGGAATCATTTTTTCTAAAATGTTGAAATTTCCCAAAGATGGAGAATATGGTCCAGCCTAGAGGCAAGGCCCCACCAACTTAACATTCTGGGCAGAATTTTTCAGGACAAGCAATGGTGTGAAGGTAATATAGAGGATGGACAAACTCCCCAGAGAGCATAGGAGGCATCAGAGTCTTGAGTCCAACAACCAATCTGCTGGCCCTGGAGGCAGTGGGGTTGCCCAGGTCCTAGAGAAAAAAATCTAGACAGGAAGCAGAGCATTGTCTGTGAGAGAAGGCATTCTCAGCATCAGCACCAGGCCAGCAGGAGGCACTCTCCTGGATTCTGTGGGCGGCAGCAGCAACACTGCACTCAGAAAACGGAGATGCAGTGGGGCTGCAGTCAAAGCCATAGAAGTTCAATGGCATGAGAAAAGCAGAAAGGACACATCCAGAGATAACCCCTGGGGGTAACGAGTGGGTTTATTATTACACCAAAACCTAACTGCATCCCCAGGTCATACACCTGAGAATGGAGTTACTAGATCAGGAAGAGTTTTCTAACAAAGGCATCAACTCTCAGGTAAGATTAAGAGATTCTTGTTATTAAAAATGTGTAATGGAATGCTGGGTGAATATCTCAGGGATGAAGTGAAGGAAATTTCCCTATTTGGTAAGATGATGGCAGATAGCCCATGGGATTCCTTTTAAATCAAATAGTCTAGTTCTGTGCTGTCCAATATGGTAGCCACTAGCCTCATGTGGCTATTTAAATTTACATTAACTGAAGCTCAGTAGCCAGGTATGGCTGGTGTTTACCATATTGGACAGCACAAATATATAATATCCCCATCATCGCAGAAAGCTATTAGACAGCATTCCTCCTCTTCTTTGGGGCTGCTATTGTGTGTGTGTGTGTGTGCACATGCACGCGCACCTATTTTAATGAACTGGTTTCTACTAGATTTGGGAGTTTGCCCTGAGGAGGTGACATCCTGTCGTGATGTCTCAGTGCTCAGCAGTGTCAGAGCTAGCCAGTACTTCTCTGTGTGTGTACATGGCACAGGACAGCTTAGTGAGAGCCAGAGCTGCCCTGTGGAAATGCCTGCTCCTCCACTTACCCACTAGGTGGCGTTAAATAATCCATTCCACCACTCTTAGCTTCTCTTTCTTCCTTAGCAAAAAGACTCACCTCGTGGAGTTATTTTGAGGAATATATTCTATAAAGTACCTAGTTTTCAAATAAGGACCATCAACTTTCACTAGAAACCCAAGGACTTGCCCAGATTCTCCCCAAGCATTTACCAGCCACACGTTATCCATGTGGAGCATTGTGCTGGGCATGTCTTTGTTCCCCTGAATCTGCCATCAGACCTGGCACGGCCCTTCCAGGAGCCCTGCTCTGCTCCTACTTTGTATTGTGTGCCCGCCTCACCATTAGCCAACCAGGAAGTACCTAGAACAATATTTCCATTCACACTGAACTTTGCACCGAAGCTCTTTCTCAGACACAGCCTCATCTGTGATTCTCCTCCTCACTTATAAAAGAAACCTGCAAAGCCTTCCTCCTACTCATAGTTATTTGTAAATTACAATGTTTTGGCACCTCTAGGAGCTGAGTCTAGGTGCAAATGGACTCAGAGCTTGGCAAGGCTTAGTAACTTCTGCTGTAGCTACTCGCACAACTGGTGCCAATCCGACAGGCCCTCTCCCCAGCCAACAAGTATGGTTTGCACCTTACCTGAGACACTGTGTCTACATCCCATTCTCCTGCCTTTTACTGAAGGGCAAGAGCTTTCTAAACAGACCCTAGTCACTGTGGGTTTTCCTGAGCAGTGTTTACATTAACCCTATTCACACCTTCCCTTTGCACACTAAAAATTTAATGTACTAATTTGTGGGTGTCCGTGTGAGACTTAAGCACACCATTCTGAGTAGTAAATGTAATTGCCTATTTACATAATGGGCGGTAGTCGAACAGTTGCTGGGATGGCCTTTTGAAAGTAGAGTTTTGTTTTGGGAAAACTGGTTTAACCAAACATGTGCTGTCTGGTCTCCTTTGTTTACTTACCAAGCTTCAAAGCCATGTTTCTCATATTGCTCTCTGAAACCCGATGTTCTTTGGCCATATTTGAGATCTGGGAAGAGACAGATACTTCAGCCCAGAAAGACATGAAATGTCATTGGTCATAAGCCAGTTGGAAACCTTTACTTTTCAGAATAGGCCTTTCTAGAAAAGCTTACTGAGGCAGGAATCCCTACTAGAGACCCTCAGAGGGTTTCCAGGCCTGGAGTGTTCATGGGGAGGTTACCCAAAGTTGAGGCAACCAGGAGCAGAACTGAGGAGCAGCTTGATTGACCTCCGAAGTAATCCTACCTTGAGAAGACTCTGTGGTGGGATAGAGAACGGGGAGGGGGATTGAGGAGAACTCAGATGCAGAAAGGCTGGGCATACCTACCTACCTAATTCAAGTGTTCCTAGGCTGGGCTGGAGAAATGTAAGGTGGGCAAGAATAAACTCCAGAGATTCAGTAAATTCTTGATATTACATTAAAAATTTGGGAGGGGAGGTTTTATATTCATTTTGCTTGGGAGTAAAGTTCTTAACATTTATCATATTCTGAAAAGAGATAAAGAACCATTAATCATGATATTGTTAAATATCATAGTAGTTTTTTTAATTAGGTAGTTTTCAAAAAAAAACTTAATATTGATTACTTTTCTTCTTTCTTATAAGAGTCCATCAGAAAAACCTTTTGGTCATGACCTTAGAGTAATTTGAGGAATGTACACTTGTTAAAGAGTTGTTGTGGGAGCATATTACCTAAAAGAAGTAGATTCTCTGTTGGAACTTGAATATCCTATCACAAAGTAAAGCCTATACTAGGATTTATTGTGAAGGAGTTTTTGCTGAGTGATCAAGTTAAATAGCAACACCAGAAGGATCTGCGGTGTACAAGGGTTGAAGCTGAGAGGAGAGATGAATTCAAAGATTTGTAAAATAGTTCTACTCTCAGAGAGTTCACAGTCAAGTGGGGTACCACATAGTTAAATAAATATTATACAAGGCAAAGTAAGAAGCATTAAGATACTTGAACAAAGAATATGGGGTTTTTAAGAATAAGAATCCCAACCTGAGGCTTAGGAAAGGAAGAGTAGAGGATAAGAAAGATTTCCCAACTGGAAATGCTGTATCTCTGAAGCTTTTCTATAATTTCTATGAAAGCATATTGAAATTTCTCTTAGCATTCTTCCATGTTTATTAATTGCTCAGTAATTCAACCTTGCATCCCCCAGGCCTAACTTAGTTAGTGTTTAGCAAACACCATTTTGGATGGATGGATGGATGGATGGATGGATGGATGGATGGATGGATGGATGGATGAATGGATGGTTGGGTGGTTGGATGGATGGATGGATGGATGGATGGATGGATGGATGGATTGATGGTCACAGGCAGGAGAGAATGAAGGCCCAAGGGAGAGAGAGGGAGGGAGAGAAGAAGCAATCGAGTGCACATGTCTACACAGTCCTTATTGCAGCAGCCAGCTCAGTTCAGAGTTTCTCAGAAGAACAATCAGAGAGATTTAAACAGTGGGCATGTTCATGGGTCAAAAGCCCAGGCACAGCGTGGCTCAGCTGAGTGCTGTGCTCAAGGCCTCCCAAGGCTTAAATAAAGGTCTCAGCTGCCTGGGCTCTTATCTGCAGGCTCTGGGAAGACCCTGCTTCCAAATGTGTTCAAGTAGATGCAGAATTCAGCTCCAGTGGCTGTGCAACTGTAGTCCCTTCATCTGCCAGCCAACAAATGGGCATATTGAATTTTCATCATGCTTTGAATCTCTCTCACTGATTCTGCTACATCTTTTGCACCGAGGCAGGAGAAAGCACTTCTCTTTCATTTTATTTCATTATATTATATTTTATTTTATTTTATTTTATCTTATCTTATTTTATCTTAGCGCAGTAAAATACATGTAACAAGCTCTTCTTTTAAGAGCTCACGTGTTTACATTGGGTATGCCAGATTAACCCAGGATGATCTACCTATTTTAAGATCTCTGATTAATGAATGACCTTATGGAATCTGCAAAGTCCCCTTTGCCATGAAAACTAACATAATATATTCACAGTGACACTGGGGGTGGGGGGCGCGGGAGGGGAGATCATGGGAGCGAAAATTCTGTCTACCACAATAGTAATCCGCAGAGTGAGTAGATATAAATAGCAGGTTGATGAGGGAGTTCCTTCATTGACAGCCTTGCATTTTGAAGGCCACGAAGTTAGTTCTAGGAAGAGCTTTGGAGTCAGATGGCTGTGTTCAAACTTATTTTACTGATTACTCAACTTTGAGTGCATATGTAACCCCTCTCTGCCTCGATCTCCTCCTCTGTAATGTGGGGATAACAATACATATCACAGAGGGTTGTTGAAAGGATTAAATTAGCTAATGTAATGTAAAGGGCATAGAACAATACTTGGGAAAGGGACATTACATAATGCCTCAATAAATGCTATTATTTTTAGTAAGCCGGAATATAGTAGCAACATAAAATGCAACAACAAAACAGATTTTAGAACCACTGCAGGGATTTCATTTGGTTATGCTTTTGATAGAATGGAATCCCGTAGCATCTGTATTTGTTTCCTACCACTGCTATAGCAAGGTACCAAACCTCGTGGAGGGAAGTAATACCAATTTATCACCTTACAGTTCTGGAGGACAGAAGTCCAAAGTGGGTCTCAGTGAGTTAAAACCACAGTAATAGCTGAGCTCAGTCCTTTCTGGAGGTTCTAGGGGAGAATAATTTTCTTGCTTTTCCAGCTTCTAGAGGGAGCCTGTATGCCTGGACTCCTAGCTGCCACTTTCTTCTTTGAAGCCAGCAATCACCTCATTCTGATGCTGCTATGGTCAAGTCCCCCTCTCTGACTCCCTCATCTCCCCATTTCACTTACCATTGGGACCACCTGGATAACCAGGATAATCTTCCCACCTCATGGTCATTATCTTAATCACATAAGCAAAGTCCCTTTTGTAAGGTGACATAGTCACTGGTCCCATGAATTAAGAAGTGGGATCTTCGGGGAACCACTCATCTGCCTATTACAGAATCTACCGCCTAATGCAGGATATATTTAAAAACCAAATATAATTTTTTAAAGTTGTGCATGAAATGTTTGAAATCATCCATCTAGTGCATATTAGTTAAATGAAATCACTGTATGTACGTATGCAGTGGCTACTGGATATTACTTTTTTTTTAGACTATATTAGATGAGTGGGTCTAGATTCCTCTTTGCCTATGAATTGCATATTTGCTGCTTCTTTTTTATCTGAAGTGTTTACTATTCACTTTACAATAAAACCCCATATTTATATCACTTGAAAACTCCTTCCAATATCTATAACTATAAATACATACATTTTACACATTTTCAATTATTGTGTCATATACTGTTTTGTCTTTTTTTGTACTTAATATAATTTTTAATTCAAGGAGCATTAGCTATACATCAGACCTTCTGATGAAGGCTAGGACCACAAAGTTGAAAAAAAAAAGCTGATTCCTGTCCACAAGGAATTCTTGTTATACTGGAAGAGGGGAAGAATTCTGATCATAGCAATTTTTAAAAAGGAGAAAACATGTTTGAAATACATAATCGCCTGTACTTGGAGAGTGAATGATTGAGTTGTCAGAAAGAGAGGAGTAGAAATGAAAAACAATTCATGGTTTGAAAAATTGGGTGTACATCAGTACCTCTGATTTTGACAGATGATATGGGAGGAAGAATACATTTGGATGGAGAAAATGATTTCGTTTTAGACATTTTGACTCTGATGTGCCATATGAAGATGTCCCATAGGCAAGTACTCATTTATTCAAAACTATGTGGCGGTTATTACAGCTATCTGGATATGAGATTATTATGGTTCAAGCAATGAAAGTAAAAGCAAAACACTCACTTGGCTGGACGGTGTCCTGTACACCGAAATGCTGCTGGTTGGATTCCCGTCAGGGCACATGCCCGTGGTGTGGGCTTGATCCCCAGGAAGGGGTGTGCAGGAGGCAGCTGATCCGTGAGGTTTCATTCATCAATGTTTCTATCTCTCTATATTTCTCTATCCTTCTCCCTCTCTCTAAAAAAAAAGTCAATAGAGAACTTTTTTTTTAATTCATATGAGGAAGATGGAGAAGTGAAAGCGCAAAATTTTTATTCTGAAGTTCAGGAAGATGACAGGAATGGAGAAAGGTCATTGGGAAATTATCATGTGGAAGGGAGAGAAGAGTCTCAGTGAATGAGATCACATTGGGGCATGTGTAACTTAGAAGATGAGCAGCAGAGGCCAATTTTCTGAGCTACCCAGACTTTAAGCACAGGCAGAAAGCAGAAGGAGAACGATAATAGAGTCCAAACTATAGAAAAATAGAAAGGAGAACAAAACCATATGCAAGCAAAGCGAGGAGAATGTATTACTGAATAAAGAAGCTTCAACAAGGTCAACCACCAAACAGTAGTTGGGTCAGGCAAGGAATGAAAGTATATCGATAAATCTGGCAATTAGGAAGAATCTGTCGCATTTTCCCAGTTTCCCTAAAGTGATAGGGTAAAAATCATGCTGTTCATTTTAATAAATGCTTAGTATTTTAGTAGTATAATTTTAATGAAAATGTGTATTGCTACTAAAATATGCTAAACTCTTCATTTCTCAATTATTTGGCATTTAAGTATTTTTACAGTTTTTCAATATTCTGAGTAATGTAATAAATGTTGTTTTTGATAAATGTGAAAAATTATTTCTGGTTAGTGTTCCCAAATACTATACATTATTCTTTGATTCCAAAAGAGAAGTGCAAGTAAATAATAGTATTTTAAAACAATTTAGGTATTCTAATTTTGAATAATTATTTTGCAGAGATTTTTTTGGCTCTTTCCCTTATTTTTAGATAGAGACAATCACAAATGTCTG